>JAQFXM010007246.1:0-12105 GCA_034693345.1 Entomobrya multifasciata | reverse complement strand
GGTTTGAGCGATCCGAGGTTGCAAAAAACATTGTGTATGCCATATGATTTTTGATCTCGTGTCAAAGGTCAATTTTTAAATTGATTTTGATTCCCGCGTAGAGTTTGAATCGAGTTTGAATTTTTAATAGGTATACCGGCCTTAAGCCTTCGTTTTTCACCGACAAATTGTAAATTGTATGTATTTTGTACTAGTTCTCTAGTCTGCCTTTGGTGATGGTGTGGTGTTACATAATAATCACTAGTTTTTTCTCTATGATGATTTGACTCCTTTTCTGACATAACAGCTCACACACAAGCTCATGTAGTCGTTGTTATTATTATTATGTCTGTTCTCTACTTCACTCTCAACACCACCACCACTCTTTGCCTGCACAAGTTGTAATGTTAATGTTTGGTTGTTAGATAATAATGTTTTTTGTACCTACTAAAAAAACTAAAAACATTTCTCCTTCCTTCAAAACTACAATATATTCCTGTATTTACGTATGTATGTACATAATTTTGAAAATAAAATATATAAATTTTTTTATTCTCTTATTTAAAAACACACTTATAACTGAATAACTACATATATTTCAGTTTTTTAGCCTGTTTTTATAGATGGTAATAAGTTGTAAAAGTACCCTATTTCCTACATAACATCTCTTCAGAGTTCCATACAATTTTTTTTGTTGAGTCTACTCTTCTTCTGCTCTAAAGTTATAAGGTAAAAAATTTGTGCACAGTGCACACATCACATTCACAATCCATCCATCCAACAAGAGAAGTTAAGTTTTTAGTTTAGTGACGGTGGTGGTGGCGGCGGAGGGCTTGGAAAAAGAGGAGATGTTGATGTTACTTTCGTTTGTACTTAAGAGAGCTATTATGATGATATTACTTTTTACTTGTGTGTGTGTGTTGCTGCTTTTGCTTCCTTTTTTTTCTCCCTTTATAACAATGCAATGTGCAATGCCTTCAGTTTTTAGAAGTACACATATTATATGTACATTCTAATAGTGAGTGTGCTGCTAATGCTCGCATATCGCATCCCATCACATCCACAGCTTGGCTATATACGGAAAAAAATACTCTGCGAGAAGCAGCGCATAGCAGTAGTTGTAGTTATTATAGCTCATATGTCGTTGGTTCGTAAAGTATAATAATAGTCATAACCATAATAGTAAATAATTATTATAATAATCATGGCATTTCCCCTTCTACTTCTAACTCTCTAGAAATATATATTTTTTGCTTTGCCAGTTGCAGTCTCTCTCTTTTCGGTCTATCTGACTTTGGCTTTCTGGTTGGTATGCTGCATCTGCTGAAAATATGCTCTATGAAAAATTTCAAAAAAACTGACTTGACTTTGTTCATTTCGCTGTTGCTAGCTTCTTCCATGCCATGCCATGCCAAAGCCAAGGCTGTGCGTTATCTCCCCAAACTTGGATATGACTTGTGGACAACCACGTTGTTTTTCTTGCCGTTTGTTGTTGTTGCTGTTACGTTGCAGTTCATATACTGACTTGACTTGACTGGCGGTGATGATCAGTATGATCATGATTATCATGAAAGGTTCTAGATGATATGGTTTTTACTACGCCTTTCTACATACTTTACAGTTCGACAGAAAGAAAATGATGACGGTGACGGTGACTGTGAACCTCACAAAACAAATAACAAGTCATGTTGTTCGTTATACTGTACAACTGTGCTCTGCATCCTCCTCCTCCCCCACCTTCCCCTCCAGAGAATCAACCTAAACCCTCTGTCGTCGTCGTCTCGTAGTCATTTTATTTTTGTCGTACAGTGTAATTTAGCATCGTTAACATTATATGCATTGCTTGTATATATACATATTATAAAATCTATATATATATTTTCGACTTCATCGACAATGGTAAAAATGGCAATGCCAAACACACATGAATAATTTTTTATATTTTTATTATAATAATCATAATCATTATAATAACAATACTTTTCATAACTTGGAACTTTTTTTTCTTTGAATGTAGTGTGCAGAGTAAAAAGAGCTGCAGCAGCGGTTGCATTGCAAAAGAAAAAAATACTCTTTGTCGATGTCGACTCACAGAATTTTTGTGTACTTCCTAATGTACCGATTATAATAATATACGAGAGCAGAGATAGCCAGGCCAGGGTACACATGTACAAAAAATATGTGTAATGTAAAAAGTACACATACTCAACTTGAACCAGCAAAGCACTTGAAAAAACCACCGGCATTCCATACACCATCCCATTCCGTCATGGTCTCCTCGCTCGTCGTCGTTATCATCATCATCATTCATATGAAAAGGCATTGGCAAAAAAAAAGTTTTTAATTTTTTTCTCCAGTAATAATAATAGTAATACTTTCTGGTATACTCTCTGAGTCTCAACTCAACTCCTCCTTGTCCTGGTGCCAGTAGATATTTTAAGTCGAACAGCCAAAGCCACAACAAGTAAAATAATATGTTATAATAATTTCCAATTTTTTTTGTTTAGCAACTTAAAAAAGTTAAGTACTGCTAGTAAACAGAGAAGAGCCATCACATGTTATATGTTTAGTGTAAAAAAATGTAAAGCGTTAACCTTAAAAACTTTGCTTAGTTCTTAGATTGGATATGTATTGTGATGATGACTTGGTGCCAGTACCAAAACAAACCAACAAAAAAAGTAATAATATTATCATTACTTTTTATAATATATTATTATATTCTTCACTATCATCATCATGATGATCCTGAGAGTAAAAAATATTATTTAAAAAATATAATATACATGTACACATGAATGTATACAAAGTATATAAAAAGTTACATGCCATGCCATCATCATCACATCACTATCCATTCCCGAACGAACGAAAAGAATCAACATCATCGTCATCATAATAATAATGCGTGTAGTAATCTAGTAAATACGTAGAAAAAGCGAAGCCACTAGTAAAAAAAAATATAATAAAAAATTATATTGTATTGTAAATTGTGCTGCAGCATCGTATTACATATCAGCAACGGACCTTGAATTGGATTATAAAGTAAATTAACTTGGAGAGTTGAGGAGAGAACAAAAAAATATGTATGTATTGTGATTTGATTGTTGGTAAGTTTTAAATTTTTTTCTTTCTTATTATTATCATTACAGCAATTATAGAGCAGAGAAGAAGAGATAAAATAATATAATATTTTTAAGATACAACTTATATGAATGTAGTATGTAATATAATTACTGCACAATAAAAAGTATGTATACTTTAGTTTTTTAGAAATATGTATATACAATAAAATATAAACTGTAATATAATAAAAAATATTATAGTAGTAGAATTGTAAAAAGATTAAAAATCATCATTGTCATTATCTTCTTGTCGTCATCGTCAATGATGGGCTTGCTTGCTTCAAGCTCTTTACAAGAAGAAGTCTCAAAATCAAATCAAAGTGAAGAAGACGCGGAGAAGAAAAAATTGTTTGATTTGATAATAATTGAATGTTGAATGAGTGTGTCTTCTTGAATCTTTGTCTCTCGCTCTTGTGCTCTCCTCAAGATTTATTTTCAAGGTAAGTGCCGGAGAAGTGAACTACGTTCTGTATAATGGTGATGGTGGTGACGTGCGGCCTATGAAGGAGAGTAAAAATGATGAGATGTTAGAAATTAAAAAAAAGATTCTTAAGAGATGTAAAGTAAAGCGTAGTAGCAAGAGCAAGTGGCGAACTATGCAAATTTTTAAGCGATATTTTTTTGTTGGACTTTTTGATTTTTATGTTTACTTTAAAATTAATGAATAGAACAAATATAAAGATTTGTCATTGTAAAGCGGCAATATAACGTTTTTGCATAGTAGGCCGAATATATACGACAACAGATATAATATCTTGTGGGTCGATGTAAAGTCAATCGTACAAACGGAATTGCAAATAAAAATAAGCTACAAAGTTTAAAAGGAAGGCAAAAGGAAATTAAAAATGTTAAGATTAAAATTATTATAGGTAATTATGTTTTTGTACTATACATACATCTTAATGTATACTTTGTAAAAAATATAGTATTAATAAACATAATTTATGAGGAAGTATAACATGTATGAAAAGAATTAGTTGTTTTTTTGTGGTTGATGGCATATATAATGGCAGGAAAGCACAATTATAATGAATAGTTATGTTAGGAAAAAAACCAAGGCCCTTAATAAATAGTAATAATTCTTCAGCTCAGAAGCAACATTGCACCAAACAACAAAACATACTAACGTAAGCTAAGCCAACAATCAAATCAAAAGTGACATTGAAACAGACTTGACTCGACTGACTGAGTAATCATAGTCATCACATCAACATCATGAAATATGATTCATGTGAGTCATCATCGTCATCATGTTATATAGGAAGATTTTTTTGAAAAAAATAAATGTATAGTAATGTAGGTAATTGTAATAAAAATATAAATGAAATAATAAATTGGTAAAACTAATGTTATGTTTTTTATACTCAAATAATAAGAGAGAAGCTTATTGACTTGAGTAAAAAAATAAAATAATCATTTGTAATTCTACTTTATAGCCTTTAATATTACTTTTAAGAAGTATAAATGCGCATGTTGGTTGGAAAAATCGTTATCCATTGCAATAAAAAATCATAAAAACTATCAACATAACAATAAAATCTACTTTTTAACTTTGCTCGACTCACAATATTATTATTTTGATGTAATGTAACCCTTTTCTTTACATGTGCTCAATTTTAAAGCTAACTTTTCTAATAGCAGCAGTAATCAATTCAGAGAAAAAATACTTTTGGCTTTCATCTATAAAATTTTATTAAATATTTCAATTTTATATTTTTTTCAATACTGAAAAGTGTTTCCATTCAATAGATTTTGCACTGCTTTTAGATGACAGCGGGGAGTAAAACCGTGGAACACATTTTTAAAATATACTGAACAGATGAACAAGTATATAATATGGTTGTATGGCAAATGGCAATGGAAAAGCAGCATGAACGCTGTACTGCTGTCAATGAGAGGGAGGCGTAAGCAAAATATACATATATGCTTATAAAACATGAGATCCCATTATTAGAAAAAATTGTATTTGATATATTCATTAAATCAATTATAAAACGACAATTAAATTTTATCATCATTGAATAAGAGAAGAATGAACACTGATAAATATTCTCTGTATGTATTTGTGTGCCAATGAAACGAATGACATGACCATCATCGTCCTCATCATTTTGTTCCGTTAATATAAAAAAATGTAACATAAAAAAGACTTCTTTGACTTTGACTACTAACTTCTCTCTACTGCCCATACACCACCATCATCATTTATGATGTAATGTACTATACTTCATTTAATAATAATTATAATGAGTAATAAAATTGAATAATACGCTGTTCTGCTGTAAAAACTGCTGCTGTGATGATGATGACGATGTTGTGTTCAATGAACATTTTTTACTCTTTGCTATTGCCATTATCATCATCATTGATTACTATTGCCTTTGCAAATGTACATATACGCATATTTTCCCCTTTTTTTATCACTGACATTTTTTAATACATTAAAACTTTAAATTAATTGACTGAATAAAATAATAATAGATTGATGTAAAATGGGAAATGAATACACTCTCAATTCTACCCAACTGACTGACTGTTGACGTTGACTGCATCTGTATTTTAGTTTAGCTTTCAATTTTCATTTAAAAAAATCTATAACCCATGCTGGTTTTGTCTTCCATTTCCATTCTCGCAATTGCAAATCTAATTAAAATCTTGATTACACTCTGATCATCAACTATTGCAGTTACTACTTATTATTATATATGCATAAAATAATCTTCACATTTTGAAAAGTCTGCCCTGTCTACTCATTTTTATTCAAATAAACTTTATATTTGTATTGTTATGTTGAATACTCAACTCAACCCTTTCATTACCAAAATCTATGCGCTATTATTGGACTTACACTTGTACTTGGACTGGACCCTTTCTGTACATCTGACTTTATTGGTAATCCTTTTCCTGTATTTTTTTATTTATAATTGTATGGGTTGATAAAATGACATGATGAATTTAAAAAAACGAACATACAAAAAAATTCAACGTAGTACATCAAACATGCATGTTATCCATCCTTCCCTTACACACCAACCACCACCAGTTGTTTCTCTCCTTTATAATTACGTGCTTAATGAATGATAATGTCCATTGCCCATGCCATCATCAATATCACATGCAAGATAAAATATAAAATCAACCCTTTTTTCCAAATCATTCTCTTCTGATTCAATCCCCTTTTAATTGACTCATGCCGTGTGGTGTGTGGAGTGGAGAGAAGCGGTGTGTTTAGTAAGTGTGTCCATGTGTGACTGTATGACGGTGCGACAAGGCTCCTGACAGATGAAAAAAAACTTCTGTCTTTTATACCTTTATCTGCTGTTATCTTAAAAAGGTACATTTTTGCTTGTTTTATTTCATTAATGAGTAGAGTACAGTCACTATTTTTTTAATGTGCGTGTTTTAAATTTTTTCGTGTTTCAATGTTCAATGGCCCTATGAAATATTCAACGTCACTCGTTGTCAAATAATTAAAAAAGGGGGTACTATATTAGATTCAACTTTAAATTGAATGAACACTTTCGTGTGTCTATTTTCTTTTGTTCATTTTTTCTAAAATTTGGTTGCAAAAATCCTCATTTATTTATTTTATTATCCTGTTTTATACTGTGCTCGCTCATTACATTTTACGATCAATACTAAAAAATGGGAATAATATTTTATTGATAAAATTACTCTAAAACGCATTAATACACACACAAAAAATACCATCCACAGATCCAGTTCACAGTCCAGTGGGGAAAGTATTATTATTATTTTTATGACCATCCATGACTCTTTAATGATGATGTTTCTTCTTTTTTTACTTGTATATATTTTATACTTGAACTTATGTGCTTGTCTGAACTGAACTAACTGGAATGAAATTTCCAGAAAAGTAGAAAAAAAATCCTGCATAAAAAATAATGGGTACTCCCGTACAAAAAAAAGATACTAATATACAAACACATTGAAAAAATATTTTTCCCTGTATTTTTTCAGCCTCTAATTCTGTACTGCTACTTACATTACCGGAAAAAGTCTATTTTGTTAGGTAGTTGTATAACCATTACATTTGTAGAAGATGAGTGTGTAGTACTAATAATAACGTATTATTACTTGACAGAGTAGCAACAAAATAAGCTGCGGCCCAAAACAGAAAAAAATATTCAATTGTTGATTGTTACATAGTATTGCTTACTTTGCCATTGCCACCATCATCATTTTTTTATACACCAAATATGTGTACCCTGAGACGAAAAGCTAATAATAATAATATTGAATTGCAAGTTGCAATGTGGAAGTGTGTTCCAGAAAATAAAGCGTGAAAAGAAGCATTTTCAATAATATTATAATACTGAAATTGGTGATAAACCCTGTACATCTACTAATAGCCATTCACACACACAAACACACACTCTCATACACAAAGAGAATACTGAAGCAAGAAAAAAAAGCCGACAAAAACCAAAAATTATTGAATAAAAAAAGGTGTATGTACTGCTTATAGGCTTTCGGCATGGCTTTTTATGTGGCACATCTTTTTTATATTTTTTTATATTTCGCTACTCAAGATCATTAGCTCGTGCTTGCCTGATTCTGGTGGAAGTTGAGTGGAGATGGGGTATTCACTTCACGCTCGCTGCTTGCAACTCCTACCACTGCTCCTGTTGTTGTCGACGAAGAAGATCTCATTCTTGTTGAGATGCTTGCTTGTTGAGTGGCAGTTGAAGTGGTTGTACAAGTACCACCGGTAACACCACTACTTTCACCAACCAAACTACTAATACTGCTTGCCATAGTGGCAGCTCTCAAAGATGCCCTTCTCCCGACACCACCAACGCTACCGCTTCCACCAGCAGCAGGAGCTACTCCTGTATCCATTGCTGGTGTTATTGAAGCCATCATCATCGACATCGTCGTCCCCTGTCCTCCTAAACCTCCTCCTCCTCCACCTCCACCACCACTACCTCCCTCTTGTGTATGTCCATCTTGTGCTGTATTATGACTATTACCACTGCTTCTATTACAATTGCTGCCGTTATTATTATTACCATTACCATTACTACTGCTACTGCTCGTAGTGGAACTGGACCCTTTAGGGCTATCATTATTATTATTATTACCGCTACTATTACTATTTGCGTTAGAATCGCTACCAGTATTACTGCTGCTTCGGGTATTCTTTGGAGAATTGCTATTTCCACTAATAGTATTCCTGGCTTCACTCTCTCCAGCTTCACTCTGCTTGTTGTTCAGTGGAGATGTGGAATTTCGATTTAAAAATTTCACAAAATCCCGGGCTTGCTCCTCGATTTGTGTTTGATCTGGGCGTCCACACCCACTACCACCTCCACCTCCAATACTTGCTGTAGATTGTCCTGGGTTATTAACACTTTGTTTGAAGGCTGAAATAAACGGCTCCTCATCAACACCACCATCATCAGCATCATCATCTTCACCCTGGTTTAATGGGATTACCCCTCCACTAACAACGCTAGTGTGATGATGATGATCATTATCCTCGTCATCCTCATCACCACCACCAACCTTACTTAAATTATTTCTAGCAATAGCCTCATTAACGTTCTCCGCATCATCCTCATCATCCTCCTCATCACCAACCAGAGATGATGGAAGCTCGGCTTTAATTTGCAATATTTCTGCATCTGTTATCATTGCAGAGGGTCCTCCCGCATCTTTGCCAGATGAACTGACAACCGAGGAGTTTACATCATTTACCAACGACGCAAGCAATGCTCGTTTGCTCAGTAATCCAAGTGGAGTTGTAGGAATATCCTCGACAGACGCTGTTGTCGAGGAATCCCTGCTGTTGGTAGAGTGCCGTCTTAAATTTTGTTGCTGCTGTTGCATTTGTTGATGTCTCTGTTGAAGAGCTAATAGTTCTCTTTGTGCTTGTGCTGAGAGCAACCCTGCACTGCTAAGTACTTGGTGAAGGGGTGAACTGCTATTTGATGAGGTTGGTGAGCCACCACTACCCCCACCGCCACCAGGTGTGTTAGCACTACTCATGTTCAATGTACCCTGTTGTTGAAGTTGTTGCAGGTGCTGTAGAGCAGCCACTGCGAGACTGCTCCCATGCTCGCTCAAACTGATCAGGTTCACCCCATGAGGATTATTACCAGAAGAGTTTCCTCCTGCTGTACTTGACAAATTGCTGGCACTTTGCAGACCTCCTGCGGATGACGATGAAGAAGTAGTTGCTCCAGCTGTAGAAGATGATGAAGTGGTTGATGGAGGATGGGGTGTTGTTGATGGGGTTGGTGGCTGTAGCTGATGAAGCAAGTTGGCTGCTGCTTGGGCTGCAGCGGTGTTACTGCTTGAATGGCTAGGAGAACTTGATGGATTTAAAAATGGGTTACCGAATTGGCCTAAAGTCATGTCGAGGCCGTTGTGGGATGAGGAGCCTCCGGGAGTTTGGGGAAGACAGAGACCGGTTTCCTAAAGAAAAGAATATGTGAAAGGATTTATGATATAAAAAGAAGAGCAAGAGTGTTTTATGCGTTTTGGGGCAATGCAAGACACATCGATATATTACTTTTGTATTAAAAGTTGATTAATCTTATTAGTTGATAGTATTTCATGGAATCATTTTTTAAATATGTATAACTATTTAAGCGAAAATGAGAAAAAGAAAAGGTTAAACAATTATCAAATTTTGGGATTTCATGGAATGGAATGTAAAAAAAAGAAACACGCAAATGCCAAATTATCTTTTCAAATGTATGACTTGACTATGACGTAAATTTTTTTGTTATATGGATTCACTGTCTCAAATGAATTGTTAACAGGGGCGCATACATACAAGTCATTTACTGCACTGTATCCTCGTGTGTAAAAATATGCAGACAGATAAAAAAAGAGTACACTTACTCGATTGAATATAAAAGGAAAATCGTCTTTTCCACCTTGCGTGTCTCTGAAAACAACAGCCCGAATTACACCGCGAATATGTTCCTCAGGCCATGATCCAAGAAGTATGCGTTGTGGACGACCACGTCCTTTTGGGCGCATATCAGACATCAAATCTATAATTGAATTAGTTTAAAAGCGTCAACAACTCATTCAAAATTCAAAAGACTCCATCCGATTTCTCCACCAAGGTTTTTATCATGTCATCAAATTGCTAACGAGATTTTTATACATTTTTTTCTAGATTTTTTCTTACCTGTGCCCGTACACCCATCAGCTGAAGGTCCCAACATATTATGAACCCTGTTCGCATACAACACAAAAGTTGGATAAGGAATATCATATTTCCTTGCTGCTTGAGAAAGGGACAACCCATCCCTTAACACAGCAAATATGGCTTCAGCCATTGTCTCAGGGCGCCATGATTTCAAGGGACCTCTTTCCCGAAATCGGAGTGCGTGCACAACTCCGCCTTGATTCTGATTCCAGCATTTTTGCCATAAATTTTGGATTTGGTATTGGTAAGTATCTGTAGAAAAAAACCAATAACAAAAAAAGGTTCATGTTTAATATTTTTGGTTACATAAAATCCTATTTTGCTCTATATATTAGCGTTTAGCACAGTTTAGCAAGCAAGGTTATAGCAATTAAGCTTTGTTTTCCTAAAATTAGAATTAAGGCCAACTAGATTTTATAATGAATTTGATGATAATAGCAACTTTATAAAATCATCATGTAACCAATCTCCTCCTCTTTTTATTCTCATCAATTTTTCTTAAATATTTATCTTCATTTTCTCTTCAAAATTTGGTTTCATTTCAGAAAAAAGCTTATGTAACTTTTAAACACATTTTCTTTCTCTTCTCCTTTTACTCGCCACCCGCCCCTTCCTTTTCTCATTCCTCAAATTAACTGAATACCTAAACTTTGCAAATATGATTTATAAATTAGATTTGTGATTGTTTGTTCACTTATTGTTTTCTTTTCTTTTCTTTTTGTGTGGGTGCCAATTTCATTGGAACACTTGTCAATTTTTATTGATGATATAGTCCATAGGTATTTCATTCCTATTCGACTCATTATTATGTATCTCTACATTCTAAATTCATACCAATTCCAATTACAACGATCCACCTAATAAAAACAATCTATTAGTCTAAATTAACTAGCAAATTATGCAAAAGTACATTTTTCCATTATAATACGTCATTATCAACACAACATCATCACCATATCGCATAATGTGACATTAATAAACTTACTTTTCCACAGTTTTGCTTATCATATCATTTATTTTTCTACGTTCTACAATGTATCAATCCATCTATCTATCCCACTGTCTATCTTATTCAAAATTGTCATTTTTCTCACAACTCAACTGAAGACAAGACTTGTGAAGTACAATAACAAATTATCTTAAATAAATAAAATATAACCCTTTCTTTTCCAATTTTTTCTTCCAGGAAAAAAATAATCATATCAAATAGATTTTTTTTGCGATTTCAATCAGCAAAACAGCACCTGTCTCTGTCATTTTATTTTGATGAAAATATCGGCCCCAAAATACTTTTAATGTAGATTAATGAGCTTCGCAGTACTGGTTAAGTAATGACTAATGACTGTAAAGACAATCGATTCTTATGATCTAACAGAATACCTTGTTTGTTAACTTTGATGACGACTTACTCAACGACAATTAAATATTTTATCAAGTTTCAAGCAAGCTAGTAAGTGGAAATCTCAATCACACCCAAAAAAGCCATCATGACATGTCATCTTTCCGATGCTTCTTATTTATGCTTAATTAACTTACATTTTCTCAAACTTAGCTAACTTATAATATAAAGTAAGTATTTTTGGTCTGGGAAAAATATTGGCAATGTTGAATTTCTTTTGCGTTGCCTGTTGTCCATTTTTAGTAACTTGAATTAGTACAATTGTTAGACAAGTCATTAGATTGGCATGCATGCATAACTTACAATTGTTCCAGAATTTCTATGAATTTTAACGAATTTTTTCTTTCGTGACTTTTTCTTGTTGATGAAATGGAGAGAAAACAAGTTTATTTTATTTAGAAGAAAGCAGCCAAAAG
>JAQFXM010007245.1:0-12108 GCA_034693345.1 Entomobrya multifasciata | reverse complement strand
GAAAAATCAGCCAGTTGTACAGAGAGAGGCAGTAGTGTGCTTGATCATCTCATCATATATCACGTTCACTCACACATTCTCCTCATTAGTAATAATAGCATGATCAGAGCCACAGCTCCACACACTATTATTTTACTACTTCTCTAAATTACACTTGAATTCAATACTAAAAAAAATTTCCATATATATCATTTTTTATAAGTCAAATATTTATATTATGTGTACAACATTCACACACACATAACAAAATATCATCAACATAACATCCAGTTGCAATCCAATCCACTCCTTAATTCATTTCTATCATCATCGACACTCACTGACTCACTCTCAAACAAAATCTAAAATACATAATCATCCAATCCTCCTAATATATTAAGAGCTGCTGCTCTTGCTCTACTGTGCATAATATATTATTTTGCAAAGAGGCAGTATTGTTCTGTTTCTCTTTCTGTTTTGTGAGTGAACATTATTTACTTTTGATGAAAAATTTATTAATGTGTATTGTTTGCTCTTACTAATGCTACAAAACTAAATACAAGAATACATCACATCATCCATAATCTGAATCTGTCGATTTGACTTGACTGAGAGTTGAGTGTGGAAAAGTAACGCAACGCAATGCAATGAGCATATATTTTCACTTGACTGAGTCATCATCACACTTTATTTTTTGGTGATTACAAAATTACACACTCTAGTTATTTTGCACACTGCACAACAGCAGTTTAGTTTGTAAAGGGCTAACGTAAGCACACAACTTGAAATATATAACACGGTATACTCTATCCGACGACAATCTTGATTAGAATTTTTTTTCCTTGTCGCAGCTGCGAAAAAGAAATATAATTTTTCTACTTAATAATTTATACGAAACATACATAATCAGTTGAATTACATAAAGAGAAAACAAGGTATATCTGCTAATTACGCAAACATATTATAAGTATATAAGGTGTAGTGGAGAAAGACGAGAGAAGTAAAAAAAAACGCCCTTCATTTTTGAGATTCAAGCAAGGAGATCATCTTGTGAGCAGGCAGTCATATCATTTTGCACACGCAACAAAAGTAAACAAACCTGCAAGAGAAGCTGTTGATGTGCACTACTTGCTTGACACATCTGTTCGAGAAGTGATACGTTACGTGTATTTAAACTAAATCATCAGTAAAATTCTAAGCAGTATTTTTCCAAATTCTTAGTGAGTAAATAACAATTAGACTTTGTGTTCACTAATTCTACGGAATCAGCAGTTAAATTTTTACGAGAGCGACGACCAAAGGAAAAAGGAGAGTGATTAGTGGTGTTACAGGTGTCAAAAAATCTGTTACGTTGACCATTGACCATCAGTTTGGAAAACTGACTTGATTGCTCTTTTGAGAGAGAAAATTCATCTGAAATCATAATGTAAGTTTTTTGGTGAATTATTGGAGTTTAGTTTAATTTAATGATGATGTCATTCTCATTAGCTGGAAACGTTTTTGGTTTGGGTGACGTCATTTATAAAAGTATAGCTTGTGTTCAAGTACTACTGTGAATGAAATGAATGAACACCTGTTGGTGCTAATGGTGAATGATGCATGGTTTTTTAACTAAACTGTGTCTTATTTTTTAGGTCTGGCGAAGGTGGTTTAAATCCTGGAAGTTCTGATGGGGGCGAGGGGGGAAGTGTTTCCGGAGGGCCAAAGACCCCTCAGCAAATTGCTGCGCAGAGGAGACTTCAGCAAACGCAGGCTCAAGTTGACGAGGTACGTTTTTTCGACTTGCAATTCCCTCTGTAGTTTCCTATTTTTAGTGTATAAATAACATAAACGCCAACTGCCAACTAACATACTACACATTTCTCTGTTGTATTTTTTTCCACAAAAGTGTTCAATTGAAACGGACAAGGTACGACGTTCCTTAGTCGCTGATTCTAATTCCATTTTAGTCTATTTTTGTGATATTCTATTCACGTAACGGTCATGTCATTAAAATGATTAATCTTTCAAAACTAGCACGTTTAATGATTAAAATGAGTGTCAGTTGTGTTCCTGACATATTTTATTCTTTTCATACTGAACTTTAATAAACTTGCACAATAAACGTTACAGGTGGTTGGTATCATGCGTATGAATGTGGAGAAAGTATTAGAACGAGACCAGAAACTTTCAGAACTAGACGATAGAGCAGGTAAACAATGAACATAAAAAATGTAGGAAAAATGAAACACGAGACAAGAATAAGAGCACTTTACCTACTTGTTAGTACCTAAATTGTGTGGGAGTAGCCACTCAAAAGGTATTAAGCCACAGGTTGGGTGGGTGTTGGTAGCGGCATTGCGGATTTTATGGAGCACCGGAAACAGCACATGGGTGCTGAAAAAATAATATGTGCTTGTACTCTGAGTCATTTTATAGTTGGTGGTCTTTAACATTCATAACAGTCCGCCTATTAAATTTTGAAAATGAAATTTAACTGAGCATGTAAATAAAATGGAATGAGAAGGGAGACGGAATTGAAGTAAATTTTAGTTTTTCCAGAGCAGCCACTTTGTTGACTCTGTTAGCTTCTGTTGGGCTATTTAAAAACTGATTAGTGTGCTTTCTCTTTGCATTGAGTTCTGGAACTTGGCTAACTTTTATAAAATTTTAAAATCTAATCTAAGTAAAACCATTTTTCTTCTATAATTGATTATAAATTTGTAAACTAATTTTGCATGATGACAAACAAGTTGGCGAAACACATTTTTATTTTTATTAAAAGTGTATTTTTTTCAAAAAAAAAGCTGATGTTGATTGTTGTGGGATTCCCTTGTTTTTTGTTATTATGTGTAGGTGGTGGACATAATGCGGACGAATGTAGAGAAAGTGCTGGAGAGAGATCAGAAACTTTCTGAACTGGACGACAGAGCTGGTTACTGTTTTACTCATTACTCTCTTTGTTTTGTTTTTTTTTGTCAAAATTATATATTTATCTGAATATTCTTACATTCTATATTGAAATCGCTACTTGTAATATCGCTAAATTGTTAATAATTTTCTTGATCTTCTCTCTACAAATAATTTATGTGTGTCTTCGTTTAAATTGGTGTTTAATTCATTAACTTCTTGTCAAAAAAATTTGATATTCATATGATCTATATGTATTTTATTCATTGCCTATCGGAGGAAAAATATGTAAATCACCGCCATAAGAAACCTTACCTCCCTTTTCTTAATTGTTTTCTTTGATGTGGAGAAAGTACGCAACGCAGGAGTTTTTATCTGCTTGTATTACCATAATGCACACGCAACAGGCATGAAACATTGTAGAATGGTTGTTAGTGCTTTTTAATTTTTGTTTTGTTCTAATTTGGGGTTTTCAAATTTTTGCACTGCTAAAAGTTCAAAACCAAAGCCACCCATTCATTCCCCACCGACTCCTTTCCGTCCCTGTCTTTAAACCAATTTACCTTGCTTGTACGCACTACATGTAGGTGTTATTGTTGTGGATAGGAAATTTGCACAGTTTATTTTTTATAAATATGTTTGTGTGCTTTTTAAACAATTTGCACCATTTTTGTATATCTGCGAATTTTATTATTTCTCGTGATTTCATTTTTCCTTCAGTTAATTTTGTACAAAATATATCTTTATTTTTTTCACGTGCACGTGCATGTGTAAGTTAAGTACTTGGGCATGAGTGATTCTAATAGTTTTTCTATTTGATGTACAGATGCATTACAACAGGGCGCCTCACAGTTTGAGCAACAAGCTGGAAAATTAAAGCGAAAATTTTGGCTGAAAAACTTGAAGGTAAGAATAGTGAAAAATTGTTGTCAGTAAATTGCAAGGCTAATTAATGTACAGTACATGTACGATATTTAAATGGTAATTTTCTTAATTTAATTGCAGATGATGATCATAATGGGTGTAATCGGCTTAATACTCATCATTATCATTGGCGGTAAGTTTGACCTGTTCTAGAATGAGAGGTTTTCAAACTTGAATCTAACTAAAAAACAAAACTTGTCTCCTTAATTATTGCACTTTTACCAAAGTTTGTAAAAACCCATTTAATTTTAAGATAAGCACAAAAAATCTCCGTAAAAAATATTTATAACTGAACAAACAAACAAAAAACAACAGAGTTGTCTGTAAACAGGTTTTTGAACGTAGACACTCTAAGTTGGCAGAAAAGAGAGATGATGATGATGCTACTTGCTACTACTACTAAACTACTAGCTTTGTAAATTTCTCTGATGGCGAGGATGATCAAACTCTTCAACTCAACACGACACTACTACTTTCTTCTAAAAAACTACAACAGCAACTCAACAACAACCTCTCCTTTTCTCTTGTTTTACTTTCTACTTATCTTTCCGCTGTTGTTAAATCATTTCCGCTGCCACCTAATCCTCTCCTCCCTCCAAACTTATCCTTCTTTTTTTATAATTTTAAAAATACTTTTAATTGTGGCGACTATCACTACACCACTTTCTCCTTTCTCAATTTCATCTCTCATTCATGTGCTGATGCTAGCTTCTCTACTAGAACTTTCTTGCTTGACTTTCTCTGTCAATGTCAACCCCTCGCCTCTCTCTCTCTCTTTCAATCTTTTCACTCTGTCTACTCCACTCTTCCTCTTCCGGACCATAACTACAATCAACATTCTTTTTAAATGTCTCTTCAGTCGCAAGCATCATCATTTACTTTTAGCGTCAGCTATGTGTACTGCTATGTCTAAACCAAACGATTATTTAAACAGTATTGACCAAATGTACTTTTCTTCGTGTGCCAGTAACTAGCAAACATCTTGATTATATATGTTTTGTCATGTGTTATCTGTCATGTTAAAACTAGTAGTTAATTTTTTATAAGTGTTAATCAAAGTGGTCAGATATATTTCATGTCATTCTCTTTCACTCGGTGTTCGTTCCTTCGTGTAATAAGCAGAATTAATTATCGCGTAAAAACTAATCGTCGTTTAACTGTCAGTGTCAATGTAAAACTATATGGGATATTTTATTGGTACTTTACACGTGTAATAACAATGCATTCCTCTAGTCAAAACTGAAGATTAATAGCCCACAAAGCTATTATAGAGCTACTAAATGTCATGTAGTGAGTGTGTATGCTTGTTCTACGTGCATACTATATTTGTACAATATCTGTGTACTTGCTATTTTATATAAATAACCATGTTGTTTTTCTACGTGTACTTTCTAAAGTGATCAGTGTTTGTGATGCCAAAAAAAACCAGAAACTTACAAAAAATATATATCTTTATCTCTTTACCTTAAACTTACCAGAATCAGATTATCACTACCGTATAAACTGCAAAGTTGACAGATAAAAGCTGAGGTTTTTTATACCCATGCACCTCATAATTATCCATTTTAATTTGAACGTTAAATTGTTTTGAGAAGAAAAAAAGTATTTTATGATACAACTTGAGAAAGCGATTGCGATGCGATTGAAATGAATCAAACAATAATGTATAAAAAAACTTTATAGTAAGCAACGTTTTTTACTATCAATACAAAAAATGAATTACATATATCAACAAGTTATATGCTCCCAGCAATTTATACAAAACAAAAATAAAGTCCTTCTGATGATCAAGTATAGTTCGCAAAAAAGTAAAGTAGTAGCAAAAAAATGAAACGAATGAAATCTCATCAGCAAAATCAAAAAGAGTCTAAAAAATATTCATAACTTCAAAAAATGGAACAAAAGAAA
The DNA here is from genome assembly GCA_034693345.1 of Entomobrya multifasciata. Classification (NCBI taxonomy): domain Eukaryota; kingdom Metazoa; phylum Arthropoda; class Collembola; order Entomobryomorpha; family Entomobryidae; genus Entomobrya; species Entomobrya multifasciata. The sequence continues at coordinate 6,408 of JAQFXM010007245.1, read as the reverse complement.
ATCAATGAAAAAGTAGTGAGTTTAGTATGTATAAAAAATATAGGAATGGGATAATGAATACTTAAAACTATAATTTAAAAAAGGTATCATAAGATTTGATAAAGATTATTAAGTGGTAATGATAATTTGATATGTGGATAAATATATTATGTATATTAAAAAACTATAGGCAGGCCAGAGGCTATGGTGGTGGTGGTGTTGGTGCTTTATCAAGAAATTAGAATAGCGAAACAAAAAAAACGGCAGTATCACTGTCACGCCAGAGTCAGTGTTATTATCTTTACCAAACCAATTACGTATTCACCTGTAGCAAGCTTAATATTCAATTTCACTAACACATAAAATGAGCACACAATTTATATACACACACACTATATTTTGTCTACGTGGTATGGTATATTATGCATACATCATGACAAAGGCAGTCAACAAATAGAGTATTTATATCTACAAACAAAAGAATGATAATTGGATTATAATGCGTAATATAAGTGGTGATGAAACGCAGAGATAACTTACAAGTATGCATAAATATTGTGGCAAAAACCCAGAGCTTTATCCTAAAATAACCCTTCCAATCACAAACAAAAAAGTATTAAATATTTCTGATGCAAGCAAAACGGTCTCATTACTCTCGATCTCAACAGAGTAACAAATCTATTTATACAAAAGAAAGGATAGATATTAATACGGGATATTACAAATACTGTACGTAAAACATACATTAATTAAACATTATAGATCAGTATCAGTGTAACTGCTACGCAAAAAAATGAGACTCTTTTTTGATGGAACGTCAGGTCAAATGGCATGCGTACAAAAATAACTTTGATATGATTTTCAAACAAACAGAGAAAGTATGTAGAACAAAGAGATAGAGGAGATGAGATCATTTTTAATGAGCAACCAAAAACAAAAATTCTTTCATATTCATGATATCAAAAGAAATATGTATAACTTTTTCCAATTAAACGAAATTACGCAAAAAAAAGTATCTATATTTAACCAAGAAAAAAACCTTGTGAAGCTTTGAATTTATTTTTACCGTGTACGCTTTCTCGTATGAACATATAACTAACTGAGTTCTAAAAAAAGAAACAAAAAAATTGTATCACTTTCTATTTTATATTTACCTATCATGAAAAAAATAACCCTTTCTAAACCAGAAACCATATCGGTGCAAAATCTATCAATCAGAATCAAGACTTATTTTTTATTTTGACAAGCAAAAGTGAAGAAACCCATAAATATCAGGATGGAACAATGTAATTCAAAATACTATTCCAAAAAAATAAAAGTAGAAGTAGCCTGAAAAAAATTGACTATACAGAAACACCTATACCTTTTTAATGAGACAAAAAAATGCTTTTATATGAAAAAAAAACACTAATAGATTGAGAGTATTCTGTGCTACCCGGATAATCAAATGTTCAAAATGTGAGATATGAAAGATAGAAACGCGTAGTAGAATTTAGGAAAGAAGGCAGGGTAGTGGACAGTATAAAAAAGTAGCTGATTATAAAGTGTATAAAATTTATGCTAGACCTTAGACAGAAATTCAATGCATACATGGTAGACTTGTTAATCCTATAAAATATATGGCAATCAGAGTGAATCAAGAATTCCAAATGTGTTCCCGAGAAATTTATACAAAACAAAATCACTACAATCGCGACAGTATTTTTCCAAATTTGAAACTTTGAATGCTATAAAAATATATTTAATTTTTACCAAACATATAAGGCTGTATTTGCTTATAATCTTTCAAAACCAAAAATTAAATTTGTATAACAATGTGAAAAACATTTTTGCTATTTATACAGCATCTTTTAGTTTGAAGAAAAATGATACGGGCAAATTCTGAATTGAACAATACTTTTAACGTGACAAAAAAATTTCATGGCGAAACTAACTGCTTTCATTCGACTGATTAGCAAAAAACAAAGCAAAACAGAATTAAAAAAGTAGAGTTGAGGTTGGCAAAAAAGAATACAAAATTAAGATTACTTTGCACTGTATCGTAACACAAAACACGGTAGTGTAACCTCTTGTTTTAAAGAATGTCTAAAGCTCTTTCCTATAAAACTTGATGATAATTGGCAGCATCTATTATTCTAAAAACGAAATGCGGATTGAATTATGATTGTAAATGATATTAATTTAAAATGAAATTTTATGTACAATGTATGATAATATGCTTCTGTCCCCTCTTCTCTATTATCTTTCATTCAATATTAGAATTATTCCATTTTTTCCTTTGTTTTAAAATAAAACTGAAAAAAAAAATACCATTCCAAATTTTGTAAGCATGGCTCATATGAATTATTCATTGAGTTTGAGGAAATAGATATGGCACAACACACAAGCCAATTTAAAGTATATTTTAGAGTAACTAATAGTCTGTTGATAACTTGATTTGATTATATGAAGAAATGGTAGCTACAAATAGCGTAGGTATATGTATTATGGGCTAAATTTGATAAGATAAAAATTAAATGTAAGTTTAATTTTAAGATTGCAACGTATGCACAAGATTTGTGCAAAAGAATAGAATAAACATACCAAAATGCATCATTCCAGTACAGTATTAATTATTAACCAGTCACATGGAATGGGACATTTCATTACTTTTAGTAAAAGTCAAGTAGATGCAGGAAGTTTAAATTAAGACTAAAAATGCTAAGTATTAATTTACTACAATGTGCCGACATAAACCCCAAAGTTGCCATACAATAATATTAATGTACTTGAGGTAATACCTACAATGTATGTTTAGTGGTATTGTTAGATTTTAAGGCTCTCATTCCAGCAATCAGCTTTCCAGCATGATCTCAGTCAGTTGGTTAAACTACTCGAAACTAGTATGGTAAAAAAATATTCGATTTAACTTATCAAAATACAAATTGCTACTGCTTCTTTTCAGTTTTTAAGTAGGATTCTGCATCATTTTGGTTATTTGTAAAGCTTTGTCCGTTGCTAATTATGAAATCGTAATTATTTGTTGTGAGTTGGCACATACGTAAATATCATCTATTTTTTGGACCTGACTTTCACCGATATCATGCGACATTTTTTATTTTGACTAAATTAGCCTAAATTGAACATATTGGTTTATAATTTTGTATTTTGATGCTCATTTTATGATTTGATTTGAGGATTTTGAGTTTATATTTTATAATCATTTATTTTATTATTTGCACAATTTTTTTAGTTTCCATTTTTGGAGGAGGAAGTAGCAGCGGTGGTAGCAACCCGGCTCCAACAGCTGCGCCTCAAATCGCGCCTGAAGGCCATGATGCATCCGGTGCAAGCCCAGATCCCTCTCAAGGGGGAACACACTAAAGCTGGAAAAGGCTCCCAGAAAATGCTATTAGATAAACCTTCCATACTTTCAACGGATTATCTACTGTGAAATCAATCATTTGAATTAATTTGACTATAAGCCAGCCTCCTGTAAATTTTTGCGTGCGTATTATTAGTATAATTTCAATTTTCTTCAAACATTTAAGCTACTTACCTTTATTATTGCTACATTTTAGTAAAATTGAATTATCGGCCTGACATCTGAGAATAAATTTTAAGAGTATACCCCTAATTTTTTTGCAGTTGTAAAAAGTATTTAAATTTTTAAACGCTTAATTTCCTTTCAATTAGTTTCTGCAATGCCACTTTTTTGGTTTATCTAATAAGTTATCAAAGAATTATAAGCCTAATTAGATTTCGTAATTCTACGTAAATGTAAATACAAATCAAATGTACGACTAACTGACTGTATATAAAATACATATAATATTATTAGGTATATGTAGATTTCCGCATGAACTGCTTTCTGTCGAACAAGGTATGAGTGATGAAAAAGTGTAATAGATTCCTGTTGTAGTTTTCATCGTTTAAGAGGCTGCTGCTTTAAATCATCACCGATATATGTATGTATAATGTATTTTTCCGTTAGTCTATTTCAAGTAAATAATTTTTCTCTGATATAAAAAATCGACAATTATATGATGACATCTCTACATCTACTTTATTTGAAAATGAACTGACCATTGAGGTTGAAAATACTTAAATCTGCAGTTCCAGGTTTCGATAACCATCGTCAATGTGCAGGATTTTTTTTGATGAAGGAAGACAAAATGAATTTACACAGGGAGGAAAGTATTTTAGTATTGTATGTGAATGTTTTGTAGCATGGTTAAAGAAATAAGATTATTATTAAATGTATTCAATCAAGTTTCTTTTATGTATATTAATTTCACTTGGTTTTTGTGATATTAAAATCTTTAGCACCTCTCTCGTCAGATTATAAATACGTGTAAGTTATTAAAGAGTTGTCCTATTGAAATTACAAATTTATTATTTGTTTCATTATGCTTTCTTTTTTATTTTGTATCATGCATGCATCTTTATTTATTTCAGAAATCAAAGAAAATGAATGGCTTGGTATGCACGAGCGTTTTTTTCATAAATTGCATTTTTTGTGAACTACCAAATATCAACAACTACTAACTAAACTAACAAAAACACTTCATCAATAACGCGATGCCTTGCTAACAATTTAACCTAAATGCCGCTTGCACTTCTTAAACGTAAAAATAATTCGTCCTGCTGCTTATATTATGAAAGAAGGCAAAACTTCATGCTTAATTATTATAAATGCACTAACAAAATACTATTGCTGCTATTGATAGGCTGAAAACACTTAAGTAAAATATAACACATTACATACTGATGCCATTCTAGTCATATTTCAGTAAATAATATAGCCACAAAAAAAATATTCCAAAAAAAGTTGTCAGTTTTTTAGGCTCTTTCATTAATCAACACAAATCAACAAATACGACGCACGTCACGACTTAAGCAGGTTTCTTGAGCAAGCAACATTGGTAATATGTAAACGTACAATATAAGGGTACTTAACTATTTTACTAACCACCCTAAGTCAGCTAACTGTCAAAACTAATATTATGCATAGTTCTTTCCAATTTAAAATGTAATTAATGGATAATGCTAGGCTAATTTCGCACAAGATACATATGTTTCTCACGTAACTTTGTTTTGACAAAAGTTTCAGATTTTTACCATTCCTCCTTCATTTACCTATTTAATATTCAGAAATCTTTTTTAAACTCCATTTTATCATTTGAAAAAGTTAAATGAAAGGAAAGAAGAGGGGACAGAGTTGTTCTCAAGTTTAAAAAGGTCACATTTCATTTAATAAAAATATATTCACAAGATAACCACTACCACCCACCCTAACTGTTACCGTTTGATATGATTATTCGATATAATTAAAAATTCAGTCTTCATCTTCATTGTTAATAGTGATACTTATGAGTATAGTTATGATTCTTGCGTGTATTTGATTATACTTCATGATCATCTTCTAATTTGCCCTTCATATTAATCTGCTAGATAAATAATGATCAAATAGCTATTTCATGTTCTTGTTAGTTAGGTTTGCACAGTATGTGTGCCACCTTTTAGGGAAAAACAGGAAAATACTTACGAAAATTTATCATTTTCTTATGATTTTACGACACAGGAGGCAAAAAAATGTCACTTTGTGGATATTTATAGAAGGTTGTGTTGTAGGTAGATAATATAATATTATGGTGGACATGTTGAATGCGATTCCACTATAATTTTTTTCATTATCTAAAAAAAGTTAGGCATAATGGTAAATGGGGTGAGTTGATATAAAGTATTTAAAACTTTAAGCGTGTGATCATTAAAAATAGAAACAAAAAACAAAATGTGTATTCAAATGAAGTCTTTAAACAAAATGAAAATCCCATAAACATGAGTATATTATACATATGTATGTTGTAAATAGGAAAAATATATATAATTGATATATGTATGTTGATTGTAATAAAAAATACGAAGTATAAAGTTACTACGATTGGTATATTGATAAATGCATAGAAGATTATGAAGATATTGATATGATGATATATATAAATGTTTAAATGTGTATATTATTGTATCGAAATAATTATGAGGAAAAAGAAGAGTTAAAAAAATGAAATTGTCAAATGGCGACTGTCTGTAGAAACTCAGAGAAAGAAATACAATAAATACGTACTATATCCACCCACATAAAATAAAGTCTTCAATATACTTCAATTGCTCCATTTAAATAGTATATCTGCCTATATGCATAGCTTCACCTTTTTGCTTATTCATGGATCACAATTTTGAATTATGTACCTATGATTTTTTTCGGCTACAAAAAAATATAAAATCGCTTTCAATTTCTTAAAGCTAATAGAAATGATTTGTCACGAAATGAAGGATGAAGTGCCTTATGATTATGATTATTTTGGATGGGAGTCAGCCTTTTGTACTCAGCCAGCACACCTCCATTCATTTCTTGGTTCATGGTTTTATAAACTGGTGCGTGGGTAG
>JAQFXM010007244.1:0-12109 GCA_034693345.1 Entomobrya multifasciata | reverse complement strand
TTGTAAATTCTTGGTTTTTGTTAATGCTTAATTTTCTAGGACTGCTCGGCCTCTGGGACGGGCCACTTCAACTAGTACGTGTACATTGCTATTTACTATATAACTCAACAATTTTCCAACTTGTGAAAGCATTTGCAATTCCAATGAAAGCCGACATTTTTTAAGTCTCTCAATTTTTATAGTACTTTTTTAATCAATCATTCGTGCAACATAATTTGTAATCGTTCAATTTGATTATTTTAAAAAGTCAGAATTGGTTTCGCTTATTATAAATGATCACGTTAGGATTATGTTACGTATAAAATAAAACTATATCCAAGAAAGCATTGTATGAATTTTAAAACTTTAATGATAGCTCTTAATAATGTATGATAGTATGAAGACGGGCTATGTAAATAACTTAATTTGAATATATTGGAATTGTAGTGCCTTCGAGAAAGGAAGAAAGTAATAAATAAGTCAGATAAATAAGGTGCGTGTAGTTTGTCTTTCGCTGTTTTTGCTCAGATAAGTCGTGAAAGTTTGTTTTCAACAGTTGACTTTCACTTTCACAACCTAACGCATGACACATGGTGCAAATTAGGTGCACATGAATGCTTAATCTTTTCGTCGAAATATTCTTCAAATTACAACCAAGTAATGTAATTTTGCAATGTTATACAAAAAAATTCATCGATGGTAGAAAGCTAAATTAGATTTTAGCGGCGGGGTCAAGTTTATATAGGCATCCAATACATATGTATGTCTTTAGAAGAGGTGGTGTAGTTTTGTAAACACGTAAACATTCTACTTTATCCATCTGCATCTTGTGAATGGGTTTTGTTATTTAAAAAAATAAAGTTCTGACAATAAATACATTGAAAACTTATGTTTAAAGTAATAATTGTTTTTTATCAGTTAACTAACTAACACAGTATCAGTATATAGTAAGAAAATAGGATGTTGACTCAAAGTTCATTTAACTGGAGGATTTCCATAATATTTGATGAATACGGAATCAATGCAATAAAAAATGTTTACCATTACTTGATTTTGTAGTAGCTTTGTTATGCCATGCCAAATTCGCGAAATAAAATTCCCATACTTTTGTTACAGGTCAGACTATTTGTATGCGCCCCTATTTACACCAACAAGACAAAATTTGATTTGATTTGATTAAAAGATAAAGAAAAATATATGCACATAATTGACATTTCTATGCGTCAGATGCAATGAATGTTCACGAGACGAGAGCACATAATGAAGTTCTTTAAGTACAATCTACCATGGGAGTTTTCTCACTGAGTATGTGAGTATCATACCATCTCAAAGAAGGTAATCTTTTCACCTTACATCGAGAATACAAAACCCCTAATTCTTACGTTCATTAGTCAACCTTTTCATATAATACCTCCTTAATTTTACCATCTGCTGGCAGCATATTCATTTCCGTGGCTTTTATTTTGACAAAAAAGTCGTACGTAAAGCTTTTCCGCATTAATTTTCCTTACAGTTTTCTTTCTACAACTCTGCTGCACTTATTTATATATTACCCATATATATAGATACAGATGTATTATGCGTTTGTATTCATAAGAGGGAAATATACTAAAGTAGAGAGCTGTGATGAAGAGAGAAGACACGTTTGGTGCAAAAAACTCTGTATTCTTTAGCTTCTAATTAGGCATTCATAGCTTGCACAAAAGCCTTTTTAGAATGGATTAAATGCGTAAAAGGTTCAGAAAAGAAGAGAAAGGAGGCTGAAAAAAGACAGGAACATATCTTGAGAAAAGGGGTATTCTCCTTTCCTTAACCTCATTAACGAAACGGAGAAAGAACGCCATTGGCAAAGTACATATGTATGCATGACTTGCATTATCGTATTACATTATCAACATGGTATACCTACACATTTTTCAAGCTCTCGAGAAAGTACATTTTCTGCCTTCATTTTTTGTTGGACAAAGCTATGAACAAGGAAGAAAGTCGGTGCAACACAGGGACATCGCACAGGGACCGATGGTTTAGCATGTGTTGAAAGTTCTGCCATCGTTTTTTGTCATAGTCATTAGACGGCCTTATGTTTTGAAGCAAGAAAATTATGCATACATAAGAACTTATGGAGAAATATTGGATGTTTTTCTGACTCAAATATCGTACACATTCCTCAGGGATAAACATTTTTATCTTCCATTACATCACTTCATATTTCAAAAACTCCATTTGGTTGAGATAAAGTCAGTACAACGATTACAGTCGCTCATTTATTTCCGTTTCCTTCCATTATTTTTTAAAAATGTTTATAGAGCTTTATTTCGAACTCGAGTGAATTTCTTTGTTTATGATCGTGCTAACAATTTCAAATTGATGTTATATACTGACACCTCCGTTTGTTGAACGAGGAAAGCAACTTACATATCTCTTTAAATATTTAAAAGACATTCGAATAAGCAATGACTTACAGTAATGTACACGTTCACGGTAACAAGCGTATTTTCACATTCAGGAAACAAGTTCATTAACAGGATTTCAATTTTCTCCCATATCATGAATTTGTCAAAGACTGCCCTGTGCCCAAGAAAATCACCACGAACGTACCATTTACTTTAGTTTCCTTTCGATAGTATACTTTTCAATTATAAATGAGTTACCAGACCACAACAGAGATAAGGTTCACCTATATTAGATTCACTAGATGTGTGTATCGCTGTATTTTTGCATTCATAAAAATCTAATAATAGGAGAATGACCAGCTGACTGAAATGGTACTGGTCTCGGTGACCCACTTCCTATAATGTGTCTACTTGTGCAACGTCAAAAACATATAATAACCATTCTAGCTGTCACATCAAGTCGAGTTAAAAACTTTCTCTTTTTATAGAATAGTTACCAATATGTCTAGAGCCACGGGCCAGGGCATTATCAGCCAAAAAAGTGTTGGTGTAGCTAACTTTCCTCTCTGTGCTTCATTGCTCCCTGACATAGTGGAATCCCATAAAAAGTTTCCTGTAATTATTTATACAGCTCACTTCAGCAAATAGACACACACACAATGTTATACGTTTGTTGAAATGGCATAAAACGTGAAATTGAATGGATTTCTGTCATTTCTTTTCTTGTTACACTTTTTCTGATCTCCTTTACTTTCCCACTTTGTTTGTATATAGCTTTCTCCATTTTTCCTTTCATAAGAATACGGATTTAGACTGCCGCATTCTTCTATCAGCTTTCTTTTCTCCTTTTTAATATATTTCACATGTATTTCTCCTGTAAAAAACTGACAAAACCATACATGTCCGGATAGTAGTGTCTTTATTGATGTATCATAACAATAACACTTCGTCAATGATCTATTTTTTGAAGCTCCAAAACTCTGGAGCTAAAGAAAGAGCAAAAAGGAGTGAAAAAAAGTTCCAAAGTGAAATTTTTCGTGCAAATAAACCTACTACAGCTTTAGTTTGTACACAATCGTAAATGCGTACATACTACATACATATATACACGCATACGTGCAAATAACCAATAAGCTTACAGTCAATGAACCAAACAGAAAGTAAACACATTTCACTCTGTGAATGAACCCCTTTGACGATTCTGCCTAGAATTTTGACCATATTGTGGCACGACATAGGATACAGACTCGATTGTATATGGCAGGCAGAGTAAAAGTTTCTCAACTCTGTCAAACTTCTTGAACGTACGTAGTACACGCACAACTGAAATTTTTCCTTCCGAAAAGCGTCAGGTTTACTGAATCTGTTCAGTAACACTGTTTTCTTAACGTAGCATCGTATTCCTTCAGTTCTTCTTACTGACTATGGGTTCATTCTTCTGTAGGCATCTTGGTATCTTTTTTTTAATGCGTGAGCTGAGCAGCAGTGAAGTTCCAACCTTTTCCCGACTCTTCGTCGTCCACTGTCATTTTCTTTAGTGCATTCGCAGCCATACATTCATTCACGCATTCATGTTTTTATCTTCTTGCCTGTAAGAATAACAAGGGAGTGCAAAGAAGCGTAAGAAAAAGAAGAAAAATTCAAGAGGAAATCGATGTTGGTACGAGGAAATCGATCTGTGTCCTCCTGAGTTAGTTTGTACATTCACCACCAGCCAGTTTGTTTGTTGTACAAGTAAAAGTATCAATAGAAAGCAGGACCATCACTTTTTCATTTTGTAAGCGTGCACATCAATTTCATGCCCTTATATTACACATGAATAGTACATGATATATGTGAGAGTGAGAAACGATGCAGCAGCCTCTCTGTAAGGTAGTAGTTGCAAAAATGAGAGGCAACTGTTTTAATGCAAGTTAAAGTAAACATAAAGCATATAAGTCGGAGCCTGAGCTCTTTGGAAAGAAGAAATTTGTTTCCTTGTTGGATGACATGACTTTGTCGGGTACAAAACACATTGTCTCTTTTTTTCTTCATATCTTTTGTTGCATTACATAGCATACTTCGCATTATCAGTGTTTTCGTACGGTTTCTCTTGCTTATTTTTCTTTTATCTAAGAGCCTCTCTACAATAAGTTTTCTTCGAGAAGAACAAAAAAATGAAATCAACTTGAGATTTTCCATTTTCTCCTGGTTGACATCACAAAGAGCTACACCGTGTTCGCTGTCCTTTTTTTTATTGCATCAGGAAGAACCTTGCATTAAGGTCAATGAAGATACATGAGTTGATACAAAAACAAGTACAATGTTTGACCATCTTTACTACTCAATGTCTAGATAAAAATAGCCAAAAAAACAACATCAGTCTTCAATTCTCAGAGTATCTGATCTTCAAGACTTCCGATTTCGTTGCAAGTATCATTATCAACATGACTGAGTAGAATCATCAGTCGTAGCCGATCTATCCACATCCCCATCAGTCGTTCACGAGGGGTATAGTGTTACTACTACCTTTATGGGAAAGTACTAACATATGGTATAGTATATCATTAGCACTGTTCAAAAAACTACTTCAAAGGATTCAGAAACTGCATTGAGAGTAAAGCTTTTTGTGATGGTTTTGTGACAGAGATGCAGCAATTAGTTAAGTTGTTGACCATTTTGATGAGCATGCTGTGATGCTGCTGATGTGTTCCTGAAAAGTATTTCACTAATTTCTCTAATGTGCCTCTTACCATTACCATCACATTTGATGCACTTTCTTGACCAATGAAATTCTCGCCCACTACATTTTTAACAATTTATTACGTGCTTGATACCACATAACAATTCCCACAAACCACCTTACAGCATCACATCAAAGAGTAACGTGAGCAGCTCATGGTCATACGAAAAGCAAAATGTAATGTAATCGTTTGGCAAGATTCTTTTCTTGTCTTAACTATATTTATAAGAAGCATAAAACAAAGTCTGAGTTATAAAAGAAACGAGTTTTCATCAAATAAGAGCTGGGGTTTTTCTTCGTATTTTTTTCTCATGGCCTTTCTCTTTTCCTTTCGCCACCCACTCTTCCTCTTCTTTTTTTTATCTCGCGTGTGTCCCGAGTTCTGATCTTGTTCATTCTCTCCAGAGTAGGCTGAGGCTAAATTGATGACGGTAGTGGTCTTGGTGCTAGATTATATGTATTAGAACAATTGTGCCTACATGTGTATGCAATGCCACGGTCCATTGCCTAAATTGACTGACTTTTCTTCTTTCTTACTTTTTCTAGTGGTGGTCATCAATTGATTAATGCTTTTAGGTCGATATGCGTGGCCTGAGATTTTCCACTCTTCTTTGTTACTCATGGCCTTCCTTCCTTCCACATTAACACGACGTTTTCTTTCTCCCAATGAATTGCAGCGTGTACATTTGTATGGTACAAAAATTGTGAAGAGTGTAGAAATCCTTTTGTGTTAGTTTCACTAGTTTTCATCAAACATTCTTTTGATGATGTATTCTACTGGCTTAAACAGTGTTAATAAAAAGACAGAATTGTAGATTAAACATGATAGACACAAAACCTCAAACTATTTCTATTCAAGGCTAAATTTGATTCTGGTTTCAAAAGTTCGTAAATGTGATGCTCTGGTAATTGAAATTGAGCCCAACTATTTCACTTTCCACATAGTGCAGAGTTATGTGTAGTTGTTTGTTTCAAGCAAATACCTACATATTTATATGTATGTTCCAAGATAGACAGTTAGTTACCTTGTAATGTAGTTTTTGTAGTCTCACGAACTCATGAATCATGAAGTTTCGTAAGCATTTTTATTATGATAAAAAATGCTTACTTTGCTTCTAGCTGTAATGCGAGGATGATTTATTCATGCTCAAAAAATGCATAAACATCTCTTGAACTGATAATACTGGTTTACGTGTAGAGCTAGACTTTGTTTTGTATGGGAATAAAAGTTTCATCATTATCATAACACGCCGATGAGCATCTAGTACAACATGAAAATTGTTTAGACGTTTTATCCATTTCTCCAGTATTTGCCAAAAAAAGCTTTCAAGGTTAAAGCTTTTCCTATGGCAGACTGTGGGGCTGAGCTCGGCATGAATTCTACTTTGCTGAGAAAGTTCTGATGTGAGCTACGCTATAACTTACCCATTTATCTATCCGAAGTAGTATAAACTATCAAAGTATAGCCCGACCTTGCAAAGATCTAAAAAAATACTGTATTGGCAATTGATAATATTATCGCAAATTTAAATCAGTGAACTACATATAGTTTAGTCAGCATTGGCAATAAATAGATGAAAGTAAAAAGTAAGAAACATGCAAACGTCGCGTTTTGATTTATTTACGCTTTTTAAGTGCATTTTCACAACCATATTCATAAATAACATTGTATCGAATTTGTTTCGTTGTAGGCCAATATTTAATTTTACTTTTTTGATTGTACACTGTTATAATATTTGCATATACATATAACAAACTAAATATATTGCATCAAAGGGAATTCTGCCAATCTTCTTCACGAAACACAAAAGGACCAGACTACAAGCTATCATCTGTCTAGACAAAAATGTCTGGTCTCTAAAATTGTATGTACATAAAACTATGTATACCTTTCACCCTTACTATTTCACTATTAACTTTCACGGTCTATTTATGTTACTTTTCCCCGTTGGTGATGCTGGTAAGAGTTGGTCTTATATAGTAGTAAATGGTACTTTACAACTCAGAAAATAGATACAAATTTATTTGGACAGCGTGAAGACAGTATCTAATTATGTTAATCTTATTCGTTGAAAATGTTAATCACAAATGCACTATGAAAATAAATGCAGCTACATAGTGTCTTTTACAAGGACAATACTTTTATCTGCTTACCTTTGTGCAAACTTAAGCATGTTTATAACTAACGTGTTCTGGAATTTATAAATAGAAACTTGAGACACATAATTTTAAACCAATTTGAAGTTTTCCCTGTCTCTCTGTCTATATACTTGTCCATGATGTCACGTAACGTCTCTGTTTGGTGTAGTAAGCGAAATTTAATTAACAAATACATCAATTAGAAACAAAGGTTAACGAAGTAAAGTTGAGTCAACGAGAAGGAAGAAACCAGGAACATCCCACTTTGAGAATCCTCTATCATGTCCTTCGTTCAACCTTTCCCACTTTGACCAACTTTGCCATTTCTCAGTCAAATGAATTAAAAAGAATTCTCGAAACCTCTTTGTGTACTGTTATGTTAGTACTAAAACGTGGTACTAATGTAAGTAATATACATAGTACATCACCCAGTACATCACCAGTTATGTTGAAGGTCCTGACTTCTTAAATAAATAATGATATTCATACAAAGATACCCGAATGTGTATTAAATATTTAGTTAGACAGTCAAAGTCGCAAAAACTGATTACTTGAGCATTTATGTAAATAATGTGGGTAGTTTATTTTGCAATCTACTTTGCTTTGCAAAAGTGAGCTGAAAGCTTGCAAAACCTCTATAGTACATATGTATGTAGGTATAACGGAGAAATACTACTACAGTGGCTAAATTAATTACGGTCGAAGAATTCAAGGACTAAGATTGAATACATATACAATTATTGTGAAATTTTACCTCGGAGAATTATATCACTGATGTACTGATGTCTCTTGTATGATGTTTTCTTCTACTGTAACTACCATCTTCACAAAAAGTTTGAAGATTCAGATACTCTTTTTAACAACAATGACTAAGTTGGATAACCGAAAAATGTCAACACTAGACTTCAGCTTTGCCCGACTGCTTACATTTATCCTTCTATTCTGTACAATAATTAGAACGAAAGAGAAAAGTTATAATAAATTATATAAATTTGATATTATGTGCAAACAATTAAATTATATATGAAGCTAGAAAGATGAAAATAGCGTCCTTGCATAATTAATACTAATGTATACTGACTTATTAGAAAATTCATTATGCATTGCATTGCGTTGTAGCTCTCTCTTTTCGGACTACAAAAACGAGAGTGACAGCTAGACAAAATTAGCTTTATTATATTACCTACATTTCTCGGTAGATCTTGTTTCTTCATATTGTCATCAAAACACTTTTCCCAGACGCTCAGCTCAGCTAAGCAAACTTTAGCCAGCATCAGTTTTTCAATATAGGTCGCCTGTCTCATTCTCGACAAATAAGCATCTTGTTGACTGCGAGCTTCAGTATTCTATACCTAGGCTTTAGCAAAATGAAACCCATAATTTAGATTTTTGTATATATTTTTATGTATGTACTAGTATATAGTAAATACTTACAAATTAACTTAAAATGTACATAATGCTCCTTTCATATCTAAGAATTCTTTTGTAAGCTTCCTCTACTTTCTACGAATTTTCAACTCAAAGGATAGAGTACGAACAAAGACTCCAGTTTTTGTACGTAGACGTAGACACATATCAGGCAAGACACCAATGTTCATCCCTAGTTGGTTTTTTAAGAATACTTTTTATTCCCAGTTTACATTTATGCAAATTGGCGTGTGCCTGTCTGCTTACAAATTTGGCATTTCACAACTTTGCATGAAAGTAAAAATCTCTTACAAATTATCCGTTTTTTCCTAGCGAGAACTTTCATTACATCTGTGTTACTTGTAAACTCAGCATAAAAACCGATGTATACCAAAAAATTCGTTTCATAATTTAGAACCTCTCATCAAATAAAACGCAAGCATTTTTCTTTTGACTAGAATCTCATATTAAGAATACCAAAGCACAAGTGCGATATTCCATATTATGACGATGAGAGTGCTTATTACAATCTCATATTTACTACTCCATAATTAATGAATTTTTTTAGGTAACTTAGCTTTATATTATGGTTCCTGCACCAGCTCAGGTAGGGAATGATAGGAAAATCACATGAGACCCAGAAACTAGAATGCGTTAAAATTGTATTAAGGTAATGTATCATGAACACGCACGCACCCTGCCAACTAATTATGTACTAATTTTTCAGGTAAAAGTGGTGGTGTCATTCAGACGCCTTCACTGTCGAAACCCAAGTGGATAGAGAGATGGTGAACAAAACAAAATTGTTGTTCTGTAGTTAGCCTAACTTTTAGAATGCATTGCAACATTTTAATATGCTTTAGTGTTCGTCAATTCCATGCAAATAAAATGAAATGAAAATCCACTCCGTAATCATCGTGACATTTTCAGACTTATCTTGCTGGCTACTCTGAGTAGCCACTCGGAATCTTGTACAGAATTTAAAGACGATCATTTTCATATGTTTGAGTCACATAGTTAACCCAATTTTTAACTTCAAATGTAACTAATCACAAGCTTTGTCGTTACCACTTGAGAAATATAATTGAAATTGTATGAGCTAAACGTTAGATGAACAGCACGGTCCAAATTAATTTCCAGAAACAATCATGCACTCAATATAAAATACAACTTTTCAAGAAATACTGAATTCGGCATTACAACTGCCACAACCTTAGCATCGAATGTGGTTAGTTACATTTGAAGTTAAATGTTGGGTTAACTATGTGACTCAAACATATGAAAATGATCGTCTTTAAATTCTGTACAAGATCCTGTATTATGAGCATGTTAATAGAATGAACACTAAAGTGATCAACTTTAATTTTTTAAATGCTTGACATAAAAATTGTATTGGTCGTTCAGTCATTTTCAAATCAGCTGACTTGTAATTTTTGACTAATTTAATTTGTCAAAACAAATATAAATTTTATAGAAAAATACTGGATAACAGTTTCAGTTTAACATTTTAAGTAACCCAATTTCAATTTGTGAATTTCTCGAATCTTACAATTACCAGAACAAAGGAAGATCCATTAAAAGAACACGATTGACTTTCTGTGTGCCATTCCCCTAGAAAAAACGTTCTTGAGTTTAACTGCATACTCCAATAATAGCTTTAGGTTTATTGCCTTTTCTTTATATCATTTTCTTGCATTCTGATACTTGTGTACATTTGTTTCTTCCTGAGTCTCACCACAAGCATGCAAGCTAAAGGAAACTATCTTATCCTTTAGGAGTAACCTAAACAGTTATGAATGAGTACGACAACCTTCTTCCTTTCCACTTTATATGATCTCATTTTATTTGCTGCCTTGCTTTGTTTTGTGTATTTTAACGTCTGTGACACTACACGACGGAAAAATGCATATTGGATCAGTTGGTACTCAAATCTTGCGGGCATAAATGCTCGTTTTTAAGTTGTACTTTTGTGTGAAAAAATAAGTGTGTATAAATGTGATTCAATTTAATCAATTCAAGTAGTTTTTTGCTAATCAAATAAAAAAGGCCTGAAGCAAAATTTACAAAACGAACAAATGGTGAACTAAGTGGTTTAAATAGTTATTAATAGCTAAATATTTCAAATTTTTGAAGCGCGAAAGAAGATGGCACTATTCAAGAGAGTAAATGTTTTTCACCGTGAAAAACTAATCACTGTTGTCATTTCATTGTTTTTGTTTGGTGTTTATAAAAATCAGTTAGAAAACTTGTCAGCAGAATATGTGAATGAACAACGTACAAGTAGTATTTTGGATACAGACGAGTCAGTTTGTCAAATATCCTATCAAAAATATAACGCCGCTGAAGATAGTAGAAATACTAATTTAGGTAATCTTTAATTTACCAATTTGCCGGTTTGTTTCAAATCATTGTTATAGTTTGCCAAAAATTTGTGTCAAGTTTCTTGTAACATGTGTAATTATTTTGAAAATTTGTCAATAGGATTCCCAAAGAAAAACTATAATGACAATATAGTTTTGGTCATTGTTGTGTGTCCTCCACCAAAACAAACTGGACCTAGGGATGAAGCAGTTGTGCTTCTCAAATCTGTCATTATTTCTGCAAAGCTAAATAAAGTAAAAAATATTGAGATTTTCATATTTCTTGAAAACGTTATAAGGGAAAGGGAATTTTTAATGGGGAAACTTAAAGTAAGTTTAAACCAAAACGTTTAACAAACTGTATCAAAATGTATTAAGTTACTACAGGGACTTTCGAATTTTTTGGTTTAGGAAATTGGTTATCCTTTTGACTTTGTTAATCTGACAATAAATTTTAAATCAGCCATTGACGCGGTTCCCAAACAATACCGGAAGCAGTTTATAAAAGGAGCTGATAATAAAAAGTTGCTGAGATGTACAAACGTGCGGCTTTTCTTTACGGTAAATTATGATTTTTCAATTTCTTTGAATTTCGATATTGGTTACGTTAATTGTTACTTTTAATTTGTGTTTCGTTTCAGTCTGCATTGCCTCAAGTGGACTCGATACTTTATCTCGATACTGATGTATTAGTACATGGAAACCTGGCGAATTTGTGGAACATTTGGAAACTGATGAACAATGAACAGCTTATTGGGGTCAGCACAGACTATGAAGGAAATTATGGTGAAATCTGGTTTAAAGGTAAATAAAAATGTTAATATATCATTCTATCATAAATTTTTGTATTTAGATCAAATAAAGATATATTGTCTATTTTCAGATGTCCTTTATCCACCCCCACGAGGACTTAACGCTGGAATTCTCTTCATGAACCTTACCAAAATGAGAGAATATGACTGGCAAGAAAAACTCCTCCAACTTTGGAAGACCTACTCTATAACTCTTCCCAGTTGTAACGATCAAATTCTTATCAACATTTTGTTATATTTTAACACTGATCTTCTGTTTCGATTACCTTGTCACTTCAACTTTATGGAACAACATTG
>JAQFXM010007243.1:0-12109 GCA_034693345.1 Entomobrya multifasciata | reverse complement strand
CACCATACAATTTAGTTGGCTGTTGTGCAAGTGGATTTTATAAAAATAGTGTAGTCAGTCAGTAAGAAGATAACAGGCAGGTTGGGAGAAGAAAATAAGGACCTTCTCTTTTAAAATTGGTTAGATTTAATCGCATTGTTGAAGAGAATACAAGTCAGTAATATATAGATAGCCAGGCTAAATATAATTTCCATACAAGCCATTTACTTTTTTCATTTAGAAGGCAGACGTGTGACCGTTGAGAGTGTGGAAAATTGGCTTGAATTAAAATTAAATATTTTAGTGTTTCGACAGTGTTTTGATTTAATTGTTTTTTTGTGCAATTTACTGAAAGATTAAATTTTTACTGAGAAGTTAACTTTTGACTTGGAAGGGAGAAGTAAAAAATTAGTAAATCATGTTTTCATCAAAGAAATTTTTACTCCTGCTGCTTATTGCATTTCCACTTGTGACCGTTTTCAGCAGAACAGGTAAAGAAAGGGAAACAATATGGTGTTATCTTTTGAGATTGATAAGATAGTTTAGTTTATTGGAATGAATAAAATATGTTGAGGTTTTTTTGTACTTGGGAAATAGTTTGATTTAAATGAGATTTTTGAATATTAATTGTAGGGTTTGCTGTTCGTGCTGAGGATGAGGTGGAAGTAGATGATGATACTGTAGATATTGAACCTGACGCTGGAGAAGATGTTGGAGAAACGGCGGTTACGGAAGATGAGGATGCGGTGCCTACACTAGCGAAATCACCAGATGGAGAAACGACAATATTGTTTCTCAAGCCTAAACCTGGTCTTATCGGAATTTCTGGAAGCCCAGGTACATAAATTCATAAAAATGTTAATTTAGCTGAGTTTTCGTAGAATTATTTGTCACACAATTCAATTATAATAGTTATGTACATCTTGGTATGATTTATATATTGGGGGAATGTGTGATGATTTTTGTTTTATGAAGATCTTGAATAATTCTTAAGAATCTCAGATAAGACTAGAGTTGTGATTACAGCCCAGTTCTTGACATTAAAATGAAAGTACTAGGAATTTCCTTCCAAGTTTAAAAAACTAATAGCATTGAATTAATCTGTTATTTTTAGAACTCCATGCTGGAAAGATTGTGGAATTCCTCGTTGGCTTCACCAACAAGGGAAAGGACTCTTTCCTTCTTGAAACTTTGGACGCATCCTTCAGATATCCTTTGGACTACTCCTTCCACATTCAAAACTTTACTGCTTTGGCTTACAACAGAGTTGTCAAACCCAAGGAACAAGCTACCTTGAGCTACTCATTTTTCACTGATGAATCCTTTGCTGGACGTCCATTCGGACTTGTGGTCTCTCTCGGATACAGAGATTTGGTAAGTTCACACACCGTACCATCATGAAAGCTAAACATTTTGGCATTATTTTTCAGTCGAACTCTAGAATTAATCCTAAATATTTTAATTTTGATTATGTTTTGCAGGAAGGAAAGCCATTCCTCGATGCCGTCTACAACGAAACCGTCAATATTGTTGAAATTGAAGAGGGTCTTGACGGAGAAACTTTCTTCCTTTACATCTTCTTGGCTGCACTTGTCGTTCTTCTTTTAGTTTTGGGACAACATCTTCTTTCTTCTTATGGAGGTCGCAAGGGGGGATCAAGGAAGCAAGTTATTGAAAGGGGAACTTCACAATCAGATGATGTTGATTTTGAATGGATTCCCAAAGAGACTCTCGCCAATATCATGAGTAAGCGTCCATAATTTTTCAAACTATGCCCACATTTGTGTGCTACTATAATAATTATTGTATTAGAAGCACTAACTAATAATTTACATTTTTCTTCAATTTCTGCAGAAAAATCACCAAAGAAGAGTCCCAAGAGCCCCAAAAGTCCCAGACAACGAAGGAACAAAGCCGGCGCTGGATCTCAATCGGACTAAAAAAATTATACTTAAATTATGCTAACCTAAATAACAAATTTAATCTCGGCGGTATAACATATTTCAGGACGAGAAAGTTTAAAATTGAATTCATCAAAGACAAGGTGCATATTTTTTTTCTTAAATTATTCAGAAAGACCATTACTCTTCTATATATTGTACGTAATGTGATTGACATTTAAAACAGAGCGTCGTACTACCATAAGTGTGTGTACTAAAAAAAATACTTACTCAACTCACAGAGATGATGCGCATTTATTAAAACTGAGATATCCAAATGCTTCAACATAAAAACAAGATTTCTTTTTAAAAAGTATAAAAAAGTTTGTGTTGTGTGGAAAATTTATAAAATAGCGCAAGTAAAGACTTTATGAACAATACACAGATATATTATTATCTTTGTTTAGCTAATTTAGGTAGTTAACCAACAAGTTACAGTAAAAATGTTGTGGTGTGCAGAATGCATGATGTTTGTGTTTGAGTGGGAGTAAATGTTTAAGTAGTTTGTTTAGAAGGGACAAAAGAGTGTTTGTCTGTGTGTTTGTATGCTGATATTATAAAAAAATATATTATATGAGGATGATGATTGAATGTTTTATGTCTAAGCAATAAATGAACTGTTTTCTAGTAATATTTTATCTTTTTCTTTATTTTTAAACGGTACTGTACACTGTACATTGTATGCTGAAAGGCACCTTTCTCGTTGGACAATCCAAAATACTCCAAAGTGTGTTTTGAAGAATTTCGGGAATTCCCTTCAGTAAAAAGCCAGTTTTCTAGCTTTGCTTGCATATCGACGATTTTAAACTTTTAAACATTCAATACAACAATTTAGCAGATACCATCTACCCTTCAAAATATACAAGCAATGAACACGCACTTTACTTCGTTCTCATTCTCAACCTTATCATCATTTCATTTCTTTCTTATCTACTCTCGAAGCTGTTGGTTATGCACCGCATGTCTTTGAACTGTCATTTTTATAAATTCAGAAAGCCGAAACTTACACGTACACACCTAAATTCTTAACTGCCCCATGTATTTTCTAATTTTGTCAGGCAAGCCAAAGTAAATTATTTAATTCATACCCCTCACCATCATGTCATGTACAATGTAACTGTGCTACGTGGATAAATAAAGACACTAAACTCACATACATACATGTAGTCGGCTTCGGCTTGCATTTTGCATAGCTTACAATTTCTATGATATGATGAGCGATAAGAAAGTATTCAAGGGTTATTTACATGCACTGTTGTTCAAATGTCCAAAATGAAATGGCGTCACGAATTTAAGAAACAAAAAAATAGGGAGAAAGTAAGAAATGTTTACCCGTTGCGTTGTCCATTCACCATTACATTTGTACATTGCTCGCGTGTCTACTAAAATTTCACACGATCACAAAAACAAGAAAAGTTCTGGTTAGAAACTAGACAGGAGAGAAAGGGGAAAGCGAAAAGAGAAAATGTACGGACGTGGAAAATGCATTAATGGGAAAACAAGCCATGTGCTTGTCCATAAACTCCATCACTGCTTTGCTTGAACAACAGCTTGAATGGGTAACCCTCCATGTTTTTCCTCCAAACCACACACCAGCTTCACTCCTCCAAAACATCCTACATGACTATAACTCCATTTTATACTCCATGTACTCCCATTTATACCCAACTCATCATGTTTAGTTCACAGCCAACTCTTTTGTAGTAGCCAGGCCAGGCCAGTGCCAGGCAAAAAAGAAGAAAGCTTTAAATCCCCTCGCATTTCTCTCCTCGAAAGTCAGTCTGAATCCAACTTCGGAACAAACCGATTCTCATCGATTTACACACGCACCGTGTTTTTCCCTCAACCTTTTCAGCTGTCTTTGTGAATGTCATTGTGAGAGTGAGTGAGTCACTTTTATTTTCAAAATAAAGTACAAAAAAAACACACCGCTTCTCGAACTTTATTTCAGCGGTTAGCTACACAGTTAAGGCTCATGCAATAATAATAGCTCTCTGGCTTTTGGAAGTACCGATTAATCAAAGTACTCATGAAAGTTGTGGTGTAAACGAATGCTCTGCCTCTGGTCTGCAATTGACAGTAAAGGCCAGTGAACAAAAAAAGGTTACAAGAACTTTGAACGCTACTGTCGTTGTCGCCACTAAATTTTGATAAGTTGACATTTTATATACACTGTTTGTATACTTGACTTTGTCTTTTTTGTGTGCAAGTTTTCTGGTGAGTCAGTTCTCTCTCGGGTCAGTTCGGTTCGATGGACAATTATATGAAATCTAATAAGCATAAATAAGGTAAAATCATAATTAATTCAGTTACTTAAGAATTACATGGCGTGTGCCTTTTTTAATATTCTTATGCATTGGTATTTTGCACTATTCTCATATAATATTTGCCACATGAAAAACTACGATTTTCGGAAAGCGTTTGTCATTTCTTTTATGCATACCTCTCACACTGAACTACACTGTAATGAATTGTAAGTTAACCAAAAGAAGCAATAATGATAAAAAGAGGAAACATGGCATGAATTTGATCATTGATTGGATTTGGAATGACAGGACTGAATGTAGGATTATTTTATTCACTTTTTCCACTTCCTTCCTTCTTAATTCTCTCTTTCTCTACTGAACTGCTCAACACGGACGTTATCACGTTTTCTACATGAGCGACTCTTTTTGTCTTATTGTTTTTTTATCCTGTAAAGCTATAAAATGATCTGGTAGTTTGATCAGTAGCGAAAGGCATAAAATAATAGAAATAATGACTTTTCCAAGAGTTGCCACTAAAACTGCCGACACGAAATACATAAAATAAAATGCACAATTCAAGGAAAGCACAAGAAATAAAAGCTATTTTATGTAAGTTTCCTGGAAATGCAGAGAGAAAACTGGAATTATAGACTAGAATCCATAGAATAAGCTATGATGGTGGTAGTGGCGGCGGTGTGGCGTCATCAAGATAAGCGTTTGATTTACAACAGCAACTTTGCACAAAATCCAATTTTCTGTTGAATTGTTTTTAACACGTAGCAGAACAGCATATCAGTTCAGTTAGTCGTTCTTCTGCGCGTGTGGTGTTGTTACACGCATAAATTATTATTTTTGGATTATTGAATAAACTAGATACATGTGGGCTCTGTTTTCGTGATAACTTATTAAGTATTTTATCTTCTTTCCTTTTCATCGTTTTTCCATGAAAATGAAAGGAGCACACTGCTTTCCCATCACGAAAATTAAACATGACAAGCGACATCATCAGCAGCAGAGTAAAAGAGGATAAGGGCCTTGTCGTGTCGTGTCATGTATGTCAAGTCTCACAAGTCAGCAAAAAAGGGGTAAAGTGAAAACTCTACATAATAATAGCCAATATACCTATGTATATATTTACACGTCTGTTTTTCTGTACTCCTCTCCTCTCTCATCGTACAAGTTTGTGCAAAGCACGAGGATGATAAGAGAGTATCCTTTCACTATCACCACCAAATCCTCATGCTTTGCCTGAGCCTGGAAGGAAATTGCCTAACCATTTAAAGCTGACTTGACTTCAACTCTTTTTGGTTTTAAGGGCTCCTCTGGGCTTTTTTGTTGACTTGCACTAGTTCCAGTTTAATAGGAGTACCAACTACCAAACCATTTTCATTCCCACCACTACCATCACCACACAAACCCATCAAAATATATCTCTCTCTTCTCCATTCCTTCCACCTTTTCCACCAAAAAAAATAACCCGATGCTAGTGAAAGCCACCAAGTGCCTCTTGTTAGCACAAGCATTAGTAAAGCAAAGTGAAAGCGGCAGCAGTACACATAATAGTTGTAGATCTTCTCGTCTAATCATGTGAGCAATTTCTATACCAAGACCAAAAGCTACCAAAAAGGAGATGCTTTCACCAAACATGTATTCAGTTTGTATATACACTTTATTCAGTTCATGTTCAGTCATGCTTTCAATGAAAATTATAGGTACATGTTTTCCATATCATTATTATTATCAGCGCCAGACTTTCATAGTGCCACTTGCAAACATACAAACTTCTCAAGTGGCAATGACAAGGATGCTGTGCTTGTGCTACTGTTGTACCCCTGCAAAAAACCACACACAAGGCACAAGCTTTCCTTCTCTCTCTCTCACTTCACTTATTATGATAATATCTCAACTCAGGCACAATAATAATAGTGCTGAATCAGCTCAACTGCACACCACTAACAAACACGAAGACACGGAGGAAACGTGTTAAAATTGCGCTTTTCCACTATCCATACCACTAGCAACAGCAGCACAACCACTTCAAATGAAATGAGCAGCGAAAATAAGCACTGGTGCAAAAAGTATCGTCGTATCCCCGTCTCCGTCCTCATCATCATCTTCTCATCTATTTTCCCAAGCTTTTCATATGAAAAAAAGAAAGAAAGCTGTTCCAAAGATTTCCCTTTTTGTTTGCCTTCCCTTCCCTTTTGCCCTGCAACTTTTCTTTTTTTTGTGTGTGCAAACCAGTAATTGAGTGAAAGTTTCCCTGGTCGACGCTTCTTTCCTGGGTTTCGTTTTCATGTATGCTATAAAATTAGAGAAAGAGTTTGGAATTTATTGGCACTATTTCCAACCAACTTGACTATGTTTGCTAAATTATATAATCCTTTGTTTGTTAGAAGGGAAAAAGGAGGAATTTAAGTGTGCAAAACAGGCTAATAATAATCCCAGGGTAGACAAAGAACAGCAAAATAAAATGACTAAAAGAGGAGTCCGCAGGGGTGCCATATATTATAAAAAACATGTTTATATGCCATGTACAATAGCTTTTTAGGATGTATATTTTAAATAGCTTATGGGTTTAGTTAAAAGCTTGAGTACAAAAAAAGTATAAACATTAGACAAATAAAAACACCCTCCAAATTCCTCCTCCACCACCAACCAACAAACTCCAAAACTCCTCCAGTTTACACAGTATATATGTAGCTTACCTACTAAACCAACTTACTTTTACGGCTGCTGGTACTATGTTGGCATTGTTTCTACTTTACCAGCTAGAAAAGGAACGTGGACAAGGACGAGTATTATTGCTCATTTGGGTGAAGTGAAGCACGACATTTTAGGAAACTGTTAGGGACAATTTGGAGTAGTGATAATAGTAATAACAGTGGCTTCTCTTTCTCCACCAGAGAAACACTTGAGCAAACATACACATTACACAAAATATGTGTATACACTTAGTTTTAATAGAAATGGTACTTTGGAATGAAAATGAATGCTATGATGAAGTCCATTAAAAACTTTGTTCAACACTTCATTAGGAAATACATTTTACGCGTTTTATTCAAATGACATGACATAACCTGTGCCTTTATGAAAGGCACTAGTGTGTGTTTTTGTCTGGCTTCTAAATCTTTTCAATGAATGGGTGCACAAATTAAAGGATGTTGTGTAGTCTGTGCTGTAGTCAAGTCAAGTCAAAAGCAGTAAAATATAAAATAAATGAATTATGCAGGCATTTCCTGCTGTTTCATTGTTTTAAGATGGTTAGAAAAGGTACAAAAGGGGAAAAGGTTTTAAAGGAATTAATGTAGTGTCTCTTGTGATAATTAATTAAGGCAAATTGTCTTCCTCTTTATAACAAACTATATGTATTTAATAACAGTGTACAGTAATTAATTATTTCTTGGACAGGAAATATAATTTGTTGGGAGGAACTGGAGAACAAGTTATTTTTGAAAGAAGGCTATACAGATTTTTATGACAATTTAAGGATTTTTTTAAAATCCAATTATTTGCTTCTAACGTTTTTATACTCAACTTACGCATGTCTTGGGAGTCGTGGGTAGTAGAAAGTTACAATTTAATTTTAAAATTCCAATTTCGACATTCGAAAACTGAAGACACGAGGGAAAATAAAGTATGCCTACATAATTTGGAATATTATAATTTCCAGAAAGTTGATGTGCTTGAGAAACCACATTTACAAGTAAAGTAGCATTTAAAAAGCTTACAAGAAAGCACTGTACACAAATAGACGTGTTTAGAACTGGTTTCTTGAGAGAAAAAAAATAATGAAAAAACTGGATGGATTCTCGGTTCTCCCCATCCCCAATGCACTTGCTACCACCATCATCCCACAACCAATTTGTTCATGCAAATTGATATCGATTTGAAATACATATGAATGAAAGCACAGTATAGTCCTTCTCGAGAAATAAAATAGTAATTTTATTGTTAAAAATAGAAAACACACATGTACACGTATAGGTATATTACATTTTGTATTATGTTTCTTGCAGCGCTTTTATAATAATATGACAATAAAAAAGGAATAAAATCATTTTCATCCAAAAACTATATTTTCCTATTATGTGAACCAACAATAGAACTTTTTGCTAACCAGAGAGCTTTCCCTCCTCTGATGTGAACAATAGAAACGTGAAATTAATGGGGAATATATATTGAACAACATTAATGTTTATGATAGTATGTTGTTTTCTTCATATTTTTTCTTTTGCTTTATTTTGTACACAAAGTTTGTGTACTTTTGTTAGCTTGTTCCAATTCAAGGAAGAATAAGCAAACACTATTTTTTATGCTACTTTTGTTAGCTTAGTTTTTGCTGGTCTCAGATTTGGTCGTATACGTTTTCATTTTGGCTAACGTAGACATTTCTCCTTATCACTTTAATTTTTCTTTGTAAATCAACCAACCTCGGAAAAAAAGAAGATTGCCGGAGAATTTTTTTCAACTTTTAGGCACGACTTCAATATTTTAAAGTTTTCTCTTTTAAGGATTCTCTGGCCAGCAGTAGGTCTACATTTTCTTATAAAGAGAATACCTTAAAAATGCAAAAACCCTTTTAAGTCCCAAAGTCTATTTATTTAACAAGAAATGCATAAATATCCCAAAAGAATACCAAAAAGCTACAAGTAAAAAGGAATTCCAGCTTTTTATTTTTTTAAAGAAGCAAAAATAAAGCTGGTTAAGAAGTAGTCACGTCATGCCAGGCCAGGCCACAAAGTCCCCATACTACACAAATACACTACAACGCATTGTGACATGAGTAAAATACCTAAAAGCAGAAAAAATAAGAAAGAAAAAAAGTTATAATATAATACAAAGCAAATGTAAAAAACAAGCAACAAGAAATCAAGCCAAAAAGCTAAGAAGATGAGGAAATAAGGGCATGTACCTGCAAATGTTCAGGGTGTCCAGAAAAAAATGCATTCTCAGTACTTTTAAAACGGTTATCTTTAAATAAGAAGTGAACAATTGTTTTGGGATAACCCTGTATATTTTTTATGCTATGGTCATACTTAAGTCCAGAGTTTTCACTAAATCAGAGAGCAGTTACCAGAGAAAGAAGAATGGACAAAGTAAACTCGGAGGAGTGAGTAGGAGGCAAAGACTAACAACGAAAAGGAAGTCTTTCTTCTTCTTCCAAAGCCAAGATGCCTATATATTTCCTTTTTTTAAAGAAAGCCAAGAAATTCAAAAGATTTTATTTTCTAAGAGAGTACATACGCACTCCTATTTCTTTTAACTCGTTTTTTTGCTTTGTGGAATGTGAGAAAAAAAAGCGATGGAATAGAGAGAAATGTAAATAAATGGTGTACTGTTCTGTTCACAGTATTTACATTACATTACTTTACACAAACGGCACGCTATATACATTCATTCGTTGAAGCAGTAATATATCCAAATTATGTGTGCCCATCCTATCGGATGTACTACCAAAAGCGTTGGGTATATTTGTACTTTAAAAGCTTGACAACAAACACAAAGATTTTTCGCATTTTTATTTTAAAAGAAAGTATTAGTCTTTCGTAAAGTAAGCTGCTTTTACTTTCTACCGCTTTCTACTGGTATGGTATGCATTGCGTTCACTTTCAAATTCATGGAATGTCACAATATATTTTTTCATTGCTTCGCTAACAAGTATATTTTATGCAAAGAATTATGCACGTCCCACCTTCTACCTGCCGCATATCCTATTTAAATATATTGTTATTAGGTAATTCTACACGCTTTTCTCGTCTTCACTGTTTTGTAAGAAAATGTGCGGGTGGTGGTGGTGGAGGTAGATGGCTTTATAATAATAATATAATATACGGGACTACTTCGCTAACACAGCTTTGCTTCTCTTTTCTGATCTTAAAAATCTTTTTTGGATAAGAATTGAGTCTGGAATTAAAGCGAGAGGATTATAGTTTCTTGTTCACTGTTGGATGATAAAAAATACGCACATGCATAAAAAATGGTCTCTTCTCTGCCATTTCGAAAACGTCACCGGTGGAAAAAGGGAAAATGGTTTACATTTAAAATCGAAAATTAATGCATTAAAGCAAACAAGCTTTATTAGAAAAAAGGTTTATGTTACGAGGAAGCTATATTCGCTTTTCTTGTTTACTCTTCAAGAAAATTTATTTTTATCTCTCATTTTTTTTCCTTTTTACTTTGCTGCTGTTGGAAAGGCAAGTCCCTGCTATTCATTAATTATTAATTTTGCTGTTATCTTGAAGCGTTTGAGAGGCAGTCAGTCGTGTGGGTAGTAAGGAGGATAGGGATAGGGTATCATTGAAAATGAGTTTGAATTGAATGGCTATGCATTTTTCAATGGAAAGGGAACATTAGGAAATGTATGTAAACAATATAAACAAAAGGAAAAAGGCGACTGACTTGACTTGAGTAGTACAACTTGTTGTAGAAGAGAGCTAAGAGAAAGCTCTTGCCTTTTCTTTTCTAATCTTCTAGGATCTCTCATGGGCTATTCAATTCTGTTTGTGCGTTTGTGAATTAAGTAGAAAGGAAAAGTATTATGTATTATGTAACACGTAGCGTTTTTGTAGGGATGAAATAAATGGAAGAAAAATGAATTTAAAGTCGTGAAGTGAACGTGTAGGTATTCACATTCGTCGTATCGTATTATCAAGATTACCGGGGTTGAGAAGTAGTTGTTTTTGTGTTTAAGCGAAACTGATGATTAGTATTTAGTGCACACACATAAATTGATTGCTTTCTTTACTTTCTCAGGCAAAATAAGTAGGTTTTTAGCTTCCTTACAGTTTCTTGCTGGAAAAGTAAAAAATACAACTTGCTTGAAAGAAAGTATTTCCAAGTAAAATGGTTTGAGTGACTCATTCAGAAAACGAAAATGCGAGATCGGTGATGATACCAGGTAAAAGAAATAATGAGCTTACTTTTGCAAATCAAAACTCTACTTTGAGCTGAAGTCTAAAAAGTAATCATCTTTAACTAAATACCTGAAGGCTAAAAAATATCGAGTTCATTATAAGCAGCTCACTCTTTTTGAAAAAACTAGCAGAAGAAAGATTGCTCTAGTTAGGTATAAACACGAAAGAAAAGTTAGATAATCTATTACGTTACGTATTACTTGATTTCGTCTTTCATTTCATTCATGTCATCACCTATTTTACTTTCTACTTTGCAATGATGTAACTAATGAAAGAAAAACTAATAAATTACATCAACGCAAAAAAGCCAGTTGAGTTTGAGAGAGAATTTTTTACGCTCTTCCACTTCTTTTCCTCCTGTCATCAAATCTCATTATCAAAATGATTAGCTTGATATATTATTATTAGACGGGGAGGATGAAATTAATGCTTTCATCTTTCAATTTTCCTATAAACACCTAAAAGCATATTCCTTGAGTGTGTCAAAGCTTGTATAATGTGTTATTAATATTAATCTCTCTTTTCTTTGTTTTTAGGAAACTGATGACATTAGTTCCCGGCTTCGGAAAACTTTCACCTTTAATCAAAAGAAGTTAAGGAAATAGTCTAACAGAAAGTTATTTAAATATATTGGAACCAGTATGGTCTAAATGACTCTGTAGTAAATTGTTTTGCAATTGAGAAGGTTTCTCGAAAACTTGTATTTTACATCAAGACCAGTATTCTTACCTAAAATCAAGTTAGTTAAACAATGACAGTAATTATCTTCATTTAAATTTCATGTTTACAATTTTATTCTGAAATTACACAAAAGTTCACTACGCTCCTTTTATAAAACATTAAAATCAAAGGAGAAGAATGACTTCTTAATGATCTTTTCAAAAACTAAAGAATTCTGTCTGGAACTGTTACACAAGATGTTATGTATCTAAAGTACCATGAAGATCTTGTAAAGGAAACTATAAAGCAAGTCAAGTAGCAACTTTATTTTTTGAGAGTGGAAACACGATGCATTTTTTATCTTCGT
>JAQFXM010007242.1:0-12110 GCA_034693345.1 Entomobrya multifasciata | reverse complement strand
CACGCGTAAAACTTGCGATTCGGGAATTTGCTACATCATTCGCGCTGCGCTGGACAGCCAAAATGGAAATGGTGAAAGGTGAAGTTGAAATTCTTGCTGTAGAAAGCTGGAAGTAAAGAACTGCGCAGAAAGTGATTGAATTTCGATGAATTGTTTGTATAATTTTAAGATAGCTATCGGCATGAAATCCTAGCTAATTGCATATTTTAAAAACATGTTTTTATCAATTTCATCCAAATTTAATGTCTAAAATTCAATAAGTTGAATTTGATTACAACGGATGCATTAATGCATTTCATTCATCGTCCATTAATCGATTTACAAATTGATTTCCTCGTAATATTTGTGATTTATACTAACAGCAATCCCAATCAGATTACTTGGAATTTGTTCAGAAATAGTTGTCCCTCCAACTCCAACAATGAAAATCATAGTCTTTGTATGTATAGGCATTGTGTTATATGCAAATGAGAATTTAATTGACCTTTACATATTAGGTGCATTAAATTAACATTATTCAGTAATCCAAACAGGACTGAGTTTTCGATCTTTTTTTCCTTTATTTTGAATATCCAGTATCCAATACAGATAAACAAATATTCAAAAACATTTGAGTTTTGTAATCAAGATGAGTCATCATGATGACAGGGCTCGCACAATATGGATATGAGATGGGATATACAGGACAGGACGACTGGTACATGAACTCCACATTTTTATCAAAAGTTTTTCATGACAAGTTTTGTACCATCTAAAAAGGATGCGTTTTTATGAGTTAAATAAAATACTTACCATACTTCCATTTGTATATCATTTAAAACAAAGGACACTGCGTCGCGACTAGAAAAATGTTGTTCCTCGAGAAGCACTTGTCTAGGTATCATGATCATGATCGTCTTCATCACATCATTATCATAAGTCCATCTCTCTCAAATCAAGCCTTGTTGTAAAGTTGTTTTTTTCTTCTGTAAAACTTTAATTGGAAATGCAACTTTAATACTGAAACAAGAGTCAAGATCATATATTAGACTCGGGGTTGACAAGTAACAAGACTTCTTTTATTTCATCAATCGTCAAAAATTCCAGCCAGTTCTGGTTCATTGTGTATTCAAGTTATGCATATGAGCTAAGTTAGAGGTATACTTTTACGAACAAACGCTGCTATTTGCTTGATAAAACTATTTGAATTTTGGATAGTTCTGTAAACATGTTAATAAGTATCCAGTTTTATTGCCTGTAAAAGTATCATTATCAAGCATTGTCTTTATTTTCTTGTTTTCGGTACACAATGTCTTGAAAAAAAATTATATCCTTGCTTTGGGTCGCTGTCGATTATCACCATCTTGTATCTATTGACGCACTATACTAATATACTAATATTCACTAACGGCATAGTTGCATGTTACATGGACCGTGGTTCTTACTCCGTATACAAGTAGTAGTCGCTGGATAGCTAATAAGCGAAGTTCTACTTTTTATGGTTACACGTGGGTCTTTAAAGTAAAAATAATTTCGTAAATTTTCCGTTACTCAAACATCATATTAAAGTTAATTAATTATTTAGCAACAATGATTTTGATAAACGAAAGTACCTGGCAATCCCCTGCCTTAACTTTGTCCGCTTTATGCGTCTCTTTCATTGCTGTACTGACCAGCATATTTTTCTGGAAAAAATCAAAGCTACAGGTTCAGCAAGTGACCCAGGCTGCTTGCAACAACGTTGTATTAAAGCCAGAAAAATGGGTGAAAGTAGGAACGGTAAAAAGCCTCATTATATATCCGATAAAATCCTGTGCTGGGACTGTAGTACAGAAAGGTGTGATTACTACAATGGGTCTCAAAGGTGCGAACTAGTTGTTTGAAATAATTGACAAATTTTGTATTACATTAAAGATTGCAATACGATAACACGATAACGAACGTATGAATTTAAATGGATTACAGGCCAGCATGCAAACATTAAGGATCGTGACTTCATGGTTGTTGATGACAAAGGAAAAAATGTGACAATGACTGAAAACCCCCGTATGGCCCTGATCAAAACGGAAATCAATGATGACAATACTTTGACCGTTACAGCTCCTGACATGCCGCCATTAACTTTCACATATCCGGAACCTGATGGAACGAATGAAAGATTGGGCCGGTAAATGCAAAAATGCTTATTTTTATCTGTTTTGGTCCATATGGTCAAAATATATAATTGAAGTTAAATTCATAAATGGAAATGTAAAATGTTTGGATGATTTGAATTGAATACGCAGAGTCAAGCACGATCGACATTTAAAGGCGTTGGATTGTGGGGATGAGGTTGCGCAGTGGTTCTGTGAATTCTTGAATGATAGCAGTTTGAGAGTTTACTATCATCATTTGAAGACAACACAGAGAACATTTGAACCCTACATGTATAAATGCCCCCAATTCGAACAGTCTGACTTGGTATGCTACATACATGATCCCAGATTTTTTTACCATGAAATATTTTCTTATTAGTGAAAGTGAAATGGTTTGCTAACTTATTTAATTTTGTTATTTTACAGGCCGCTTTCCAAAATGAAACATCATACTTGCTTGTAGCAGAAGAGTCCATTGATGAACTCAATAAGCTTTTGGAGAAAGAGTCGTCCTGGAGGAACTGGCGTCCCACAATTTTGATCGACCAAGTTGGAGAACCATTTGCAGAAGTAAATTGGTCTTTTGTTCGGATCGGAAATGAAAATGGTATTCTTAAAACCGCCGTGCCATGTTACAGGTAATTGCACATTTGCAATCATCTTCCAATGTCTTTTTGTTGGGGTTTGGACGTACACTACCATTTAACATGTATTTAACATTTTTTGGTTCTAAAATAGATGCCCATTGACTACTGTTGATAATGACACTGGTATATTGCCAAAAGATGGAGAACCTCTGAAGACATTACGAAAGTGAGTTGCCTTATTTATGAGTTGGATAATTTCTGATGTGCCTTGCGTACAAAAATTTAAAAAATCAATTTATTTGAATTTAATTTAGCATGAACATTGGCTCAGACAAAGTTGCAGACCAACGGTTACACGGAGTTTTGAAAAATAAAGGAGTGATGGGTCTGCGTCTTGGTTTGTATTTACCAGCAGGAGAGGGAGCCGTTATTAGTGCCGGCGATCCCGTTTATGCCGCTTTGCTGTAAATTCCAGTTATTCATTGAATGATTTTAAAGGATGGAGGAGGGCAATGGAATCTTATTTCGCAACACTGTTTCAAAACTGAAACCCATACATTAATAATTCACTTACATTTTGGTGCAATATTGTTTAAATCTTTTTGTTTTATTTCACTGTATATCAATTTTAACGTTGACACTTGACTTGACAGTAAACTTATATTTCCGCCATTTTAAAACCCAGTTGTGCGTGTAAGAAGTAAATAATTTCATTCCTTCAAAAACCTCATGATTTTTGTAATCTGCATCAAAAGCCTTAAATGTTTGTTAATTTCTAAAATGACATTCTGCAAATCTACATTCAGTCTGTCTTTCATTTTTAGCCTTTTAACTAGCGACTTTGTTTCAGCTATTCTGGCAAGTGTAATCTTGGCCATACATTGTTCGTTTGCAATGAGCACTAGCAACTGTCGCATTATTCTAACGCATAAAATTACTCTTTCGTCGGAATGCAGGTCGTTGTAGTTTTTGACTTCGTAATTGCTACTTGGACATTTCGTTAAAACAGTTTGAGGACCAGCGGCAGTTACTTCAATTCCTCCTTCAATGGTAATCCACACCTTGTCTGGTGAGCCTTTCTCATTGTTGTTACCATCACGGGTTACACCGTTTTCCATGTTGTCTTCCAACTGGGTTTCAGATCCACCACCGGAACTGTATGCAGCTGAATGCGTTTCGTTACTGTAAACTTTACGCGAAATGTGCTTGGCTGGTGCTCTTGAATTAAATATTAGGCATTTATTAATGCAGAGTTATAATTTAGCTAATGCTGTATTTTTTTTGATGTTTTCTTACAGCAGCTTTAATGCTTCCATTTTATGGAAAGCTGGATGGTTCTCGAAAATTTTAAGCGATTGCTTCAGAGTTCTTCGCACTTGAAACCTGTGTGCTAATATCATTTCAATTTCATCCTTTATGCTGACAGCTTCCTTTGGTGTAAATTTTGTCTTTTCAGACGGGTATATAATTTTGACTATACTGAGGATAACATGCAACTCTCTAAAGTTTGTGTTGTCTACAACCAGTAGATCTTCAACTTTTGCTACTATGTCTTCTGTACGATCAGGAAACACGGTGAAATCAAAGGATTCCTCGTTAGCTTGAGCTTGAATTCCAGTGCTCATTACTCTATTTTAACAATAGTAAAATGTTTTAAGATTTAAGGAAGGATAAAGACAATTCATATAAAATAAAACGGATTATTCTATTACCTCATCAAGAGGGAGTCATTAACATTCATGTTTACCACAGAAAATGTTGGAACTGGTTTTGGAACATATCCCATCTTCTTTGGCGAATTTCTCATGCCCTTAAATGTTGTACTGTATTTAAGCAGATGAAAAGTTTGGAATTTAAATCTAGATATCATTTGCCAGACAAGATCTAAGTTTGAGTTAAATTCCCGTTTTGCTTTCACAAGACACGCGAATTCTTGATGGGTAAGCTGCTTCAATTTAACATCTTTGCACTTCATTAGTTTTTCAATTGGGATGTGGAGATGAAGTGACACATTGACCTTCATAAAAATTAAGTACGCCCTTTCCAGGAGACAATGAGCATGATAAATGATATGCCGTAAAAGTCTTAAACGAAATCCGTTTCCTGTTTGCTTCAAAGGTACATTTAGGAGACCTCCGTCTGCGTCATGCCATGATAGATTTATTGAGTCTCCAGGCTTTTCCCAATTTATTTGAATGCTCTGACCACTTGCATTGTCACATATGTAATCTATTGTGATAATCATGGTATATAATAATGAATTAAATGGGATGGATTTAAAGTTGACAGCATTATGACCAGTTATACTTACCAGATGCCTTTCTAAACGCGATTGCTCTACTAATTTTCAGTGGACGCTTGACATTGTCTTCAATCCCTTGGAAAAGTTCTTGAGCACGTGCTAGTATATCAGTTGCTGTATCGCTGCATTTCAAAGCAGCCCCATTCACCTTATCCAAAAGATTCATAAGTTGTTTCGTTTCACGGCAGAAATCCTCCCAATAGCAGGAATGATTTAAGCTGTCCCATTCAATCATCGCCGATATCGTAGGTATTAGCTCAAACAAAGTTGATATTACTAACAACACAAACAAATTTTTCGGGGTTTCATTGCATAGTAGGTCATGTCAATAATGAAAAGTCAGGTTGACTATAAGTATGCTTACCAGAGTAATCCCCTGTTTCCGGAAGTTGGGAGAGATAAGCGAAGGTGTCACTATGAAGGGATTCTAAATTTTCCAACATGTTCACGATTGGATGACGCAGACAAAGTGTTTTATTGTAGTAGTAGCGAACTTTCTCATTGTTCACAATAACCGAATTCATTAGGGCAGCTTCGTTTTCCCTGCAAAATTTATTCAGGGTTTGTGCAGAGGATGGAGGTGTTGTTGTTTCCTCCACATCAACGTCACTGTTTACAAGTTTTATACTGAAAAAAATTGTTGAATTTTATCAATGTGAGAATTCTTATAAAATGTATAAAAACGAATATCAAAATGCTACTTTTGTATGTAAAATGTTGTGAAATGATTTAATTATAAATTCGTGTGAAATGTGAAGTACCTTCCACCAATACTGTCGTCAGAAAATCTGGACAACTTTTCGGCATCCATGATGGAAAGTTTATTGCGATTAATTCCGAATTTTTATATATGATAAAGATCAATTTAATTTATCAATACATATCAAAAAATCATGTTTAATGGTCCATGTATTTGTTTAATTACTGCCATCTCCGTTGTAAAGTTAATACAATTCAAGACTTCCATACCCGACTTCAAAGTAACTATAGTAGATTGGTTTGATAGGCCAAGATTTAATTTCTTACCGATCTGGAACTCTTGATATGACGCATGAGTTTCTGTAAATGCATGTCATGCATTGCATGATGCATAGATAAATCAGCTTAAAAGCATATTGCGATTTTCTGTGAATTTAATAACTGATATTTTTTATTTACATTGAAATTTCATTAGGAATTCCCTACAATTGCGAAATATATTACAAAGGTTACATTTAAAGGTCATGTGCTGCTCTAAAGTAGGAATGGTTATAGAGATAAGTGGTGATATACTCCGGAAACTCAGGGGCTGTCACTACCTCGAGTAAAACTTGGCATGATTGCTTAAGCAATTTATCTTCAACTCCAGACGTAAGTGTGGCAAACTTGTATAATTCATCGATGCATTGGCTTACTAACTCTTTTGTAACAACTCGTCTTATATCTCCTCCCTCCAGTGGTACCTTTAAAAATACATTGATAAAAATTAGTCCTTTGTGTATGTATATGTTTTTAGGTTAGATGCGCACTTATAAAAAAATCTTACTTGGTGGTACACCCATTGCCATATTTGAGACCGGGCGATTTCTGCAGTTGCAGAATCTTCCACAGCGCCTTCCAAAATGAAATTTCCAACTCCTTTATTAAGCCAACTGTAGACAAACTGGATGCCAACTCGTACGTTGTATTTTAAACCATTAAGGGTAATTTCTCCCTCTGGCACCTGAAAAGTGTGATAATCATAGCTTTCTAATGCTTGCCACTTTCACTATTATTCCTGATCAGATTTGTTAATTTCTAATGTGCATACCTGCAACAAATCCTGTGTAGTTATTTCAATGTGCTTTTTTGGCATGGAGTCTATTTGATTTGGCGGGCGTCCTTGCCAAAGAGACGATAGTGCCCGAACGAGTTGGGTATCATAAACAAGGAACCCATCAACACCCGTCTCAATTTCTTTCCTTTTCGAATCGCAAACTCTTCTTGTAATTTCGGTGCGCCTGTAAAACAGCAAGTTGTAAGTGAGTTTGACCGCATTTACATGAGTATTCATTCTTATCTGATTACTGCATACTGCAAATTGCACCGCAACAAACTTACTTGTCAATATCGCTGTGAGCAATTGTCAAAGCTGCCATTCCACTTGTTGCTGGCGCCCCACGCTTATGACATGTCTGCACTACGTGTCGAAGATAGCTTTTCATGAAGTGTTTTTCCATACTAACGTACTTGCTCCTTTCGGGAAGGATGAAATCAGTTCGGTGACCTGTGTGAATTGATTAGCGTGAACCGTAAATAAAAGATATTGCAACTGCAAAATGCTAAATAGTTTCCTTGTTCTTTAGCGAATTTACCAAATTTAGCGATAATAGATGCCGCATAATCCCAAATCCCGCAGTTAAGACCGTAGGAATGCTCCCGCATTTCATACAGAATATCTTCTGCCTCGAAACAAGCAAGAATGTTTTCAATAAGTACAGATGCTTTAATCACTCCATGCTCTAGACCCAATTTCGCTTCAGTCCAAGTAAAAATTTCATTCCAAAGTTTTGCTTCCGAGGCTCTTTCTACTTTAGATAAGTAGTAGTATGGTCCAAGTCCCTTTTCTGCTAAAGCTTGACCAGTGTGGTAGATCAAGATGCCAAAATCGACAAGAGGGCCAGGGGTTGCCTTTCCACCAATCTATAATGTTCAAGCATGATAACATGAGTATTTACTCGTGAATCGACAGAGTTGATGATGATGATATGTTTTTGGTTAACTTACAAATATATTATGCTCTGTCATGTTCCATGCTCTTGGTCGTAGCATCAAGACGGGTGCTTTTTCAAACGTGGGGACTTCATCCGGGTGAAATACTCCCTTCGTAAAAGCAATTACATTGTGAAGTCCTGTAAAGAAAATTATCAGCTTGATATTCGAACGTCTTGCTACGAAATACGATAATCTGCGCTACTTTGTATTCAACTTTACCTTTCACTGTATTGGTCCATGTGGGGCAATGACCATCATCAAAATCCACTTGGATTCCATCTACCCCAGAAGTTAACGCAGTGATGAAATGAATGGAGTTTGACGGTGACACATCACCTAGACCCAAATGCTGACATTGCAGGCGTGGCGGAAGTGGAGCAATTTTCCAGTCCTCATCTGAATGCAATGTCGACAACGATGGAAGTTCATCACTGCCTTCCAATTCTAAACGTTTATATTTTCTAGTGCGCAGGAGCTAAAACGTAAAAATTAAATTATTTTAATGTTTAAAAAATCCTGCGTGTAGACATGCATTTCATCTTCTTTAGTCTTTAGTAATTGACAATTGAATGAACCTCAGCAACAGACGACTGGAAATTTGAAACAAGTTCCGCAAGGAATGATATGCATCCAGGCGTAAAAACTTCAGAATGATGTGCCGCTAATCCCTCTGGTGCTGGGGAAATTTCCACTCGAGAATGAGGTATGCTGTTCATTTTTTTACCGGCGGCAGCTCAAACGAGTACGTAAGAAATTTTTAGAAAAATCTTAACAAAATTAGACTGTTAAGTAGAAACGTCCAATCTAAACTGGAATACAAGATGAACTAAAATGAAAGCCTTGTTGCAGCTTAGAAAAGGATTTAATATGTAAATTGAGATGATAAGCCCAAC
This sequence comes from Entomobrya multifasciata, assembly GCA_034693345.1. NCBI lineage: Eukaryota > Metazoa > Arthropoda > Collembola > Entomobryomorpha > Entomobryidae > Entomobrya > Entomobrya multifasciata. The sequence continues at coordinate 3,481 of JAQFXM010007242.1, read as the reverse complement.
GCTGTCATCTTATGTGTCATACGAAAAGTCAAAGTATGCTATAAATGAGGACGCTTTCTAATCTTCATGCACATGTTTATGAAGATATGTCAAGTATTCGATTACTTAAAGGTTTGTGAGGATATCGGGTGTATGTTAGTGCAATGGGGTTAAGCCAAGACATAATGAAAGAATTTTACTTTTATGCAACACGAGTTTCAGATTTTAAGTTATGGAATGGAACTAAAATTACAATGAAGGATTGCGGAGTAATCAGTCTTCAACCTTCAATATAATGGTAATAAAAATGCATCCTTTTGTTTTTCTAAGTACTTAAATTTAAAGTACCGATTGAATCATAAGACCCTAAATATACATATAACCCTTGTTCTCTGGAGAGAGATCCACAACAGCAAAAAAATCAATTAATGGCTGGTCGGGACGGCAGACTAGTGCACTCTAATTTGCAGTAAACTTTCAATTTACGCAGCCCTTTTACTTGTAAAGAACGTCTTGTGAGGAAAAGTTCAAAGGTGGAAGGTTAGAGAAACATGAAAGTGATGTAATGATGAGAAATGAACATTATACGCATTATCAACACATGATAAATACAACGCCCAATCATTCTGCTCTTATCCATGTTTTTATTTGTTAAGCTATTTTTATAACTAGTTCGAAAGTTAAACATATATACATATTTAATATACTGTATACGTGAAATTACATTTTAACTCATTTCGATAAGGAAAGGTCCAGCCTCTTTACTTAAAATATGAAATAGTCACGTATACAATTATGGTGAGATTTACTCTAAAAAATAAACTAGCGATAAGTGACCTAATGACTCGCTCGCTACACAACAAATATTTTTTGCAACTAAAATTATCAGACGAAAGTTTTATCGTAAATACAGACGTCATTCCATGTTCAGTCCAGATATAACTAGCTTGGGAACCCCACCCCCACATTTAATCGTTTTATAAGGATAATTATCTTACATAATTTACATAAATGTCAAATAAAGAAATACTTAAAACTAGTTATATACATCTATATATTTGCCAGTATCATTTCTTTTCAGTTAAAACATTACAGACTAACTTTAATTTATAGTTTAGCATTCAGTCCAAAGCAACACGTGCAGTGCCTAATAAAATTACATGCTTATTATGGGGATATCTTCTACATATATTTTCCTTTTCAGAGTATCATTGCATTCATTAACATTCCCAATCCCAAGATTCAACAAGAGAAAATTCCCTATGAAATAATATAAAACATATAATTATAAATGTGTCAACGCACTTTAATCTACTTAAAAACTATTATCCTCTTAAGACTTCAGGAAAACTCGAAGCCTCTTCCAAAAGGCGTCCTTATCCTCCTTAGTCCCATTCTCCCCTGGCCATTGTAAATAGGTTTTTGATACCATTAAGTAGCTCAATACCTTGCCTCTACTCTCTGCAGGAACTTCCTCCATTAAAACTATTACAAATGATTTTCGTCTGGATTCCACCAGTCGATGATATGCTAAACTTAATTCATATGAACACCATTGGGATTCCATATACTTTCTTGAAACAAATATAACCGTTTTGTTTGATCTATCAACGCAATTTACAATATTCTCCGTGATTGGAACTCCAGCTACAAAATCTCTCTCGTGGAGACACACCTTGAATTTTGGTTTGCTGTCGGACTTTTCATTAATGTTGTGATTTCTTTTCACAATTTCATCATCATTTTCAATAAAATAAATTGTATTCTTTACTTCGACGATTTCTGATTCAATAGTTTTTTCTTCTTGTTGTTGTTCTATTTCTGGCAGAAACACATCTTCTATAAAACTGGCGTCATCATGATGATATGAAATAAATACGTCGTAGTCGTAAGATCCAAATTCTGATTCTGATTCCATTGTGGAAATTTTAGCCTTTCTTGGACTCATTGGCATTACATTTAATTTAAAGGAAAACCAAAAGTAGCGCAAATGAGCTCGGTTCCTGTAAGCCAGAATTATAATGACAGCTGTCAAAAAGCTTAACGAGGCAATTACAGTGATTAAAGTTGTAGCTGTGGATGATGATTCTGCTGATGATGATGGGGAGGGTTCTGGAATGTTTGTAGCTATTTTGCAAACGTCATCTGTAAGATCGGTAATGTAGTAATCAGTGCCAGTTACACTGTCTTTACATTTATAGTCTTCTTGATTTATCCAAGTCTGTTTATTAGTTGACATCGACATGTTAATGAGATCTCTAAAGTCACATGCTCCCCTGTCGCATACTAAACTGTTGCCGGAAAGGTCAACTGTTGACACGCGGAGAAAATCTTCCAGCATCTCAGGTTTCATAAAGTGGATGTTTCCGTTGCTGATATATAATTGGAGGAAGCAGTCAGGAGTTTCGGAACCCTGGTCGTAAACAGTTGAAATTTTATCTGGAAACAATCTATCATCCCATGATTCGATTCGATTGTCAGACAGACGGATGTAACACAAATCGCTCAAATTTTGAAATAAGTTTGCTGAAATTTTCTCAATAGTATTGTTTATCATGTTCAGCTCTCTTAATTTAGGGACAAACTTAAATAGTCCTTCTCCGTTTGTATTGAGAGTGGGGGAATTTCGAGAGCCAAAAGATAATTTGCAATTGCGCATGCTTAATGTTCTCAAATTATCTAAGCCAATGAATGTCTCCTGTCTAATTTCTGATATTTGGTTGTTGTCTAACATCAATGTTTGAAGATTTGTTAAATCATGAAAAGATCCATCCTCAATACTTTGAATGCCACATTCTTGAATTAACAGTCTTTGCAGTGCCGAAAGACCGATGAAAGTAGTGTTTGAAATTTTTTCGATTCTAATTTTGTTCATGTCTAATGATTTCAATTTCGTTAAATTTTGAAAGCATACAGGGGAAGATCCGACATTGGGCAGTTCACTGTTCGACATGACCAAATAGTACAGATTTGGAGGAAAGTAGGTTGGAAGCTGTCTAATTTCATTGTTTCTCAAGCTTAACGTTTCTAATTTAGGATTTCCAAGAAACGCATTGCTTTCGATTATTTGAATTGAACAGTCATCCAGATATAGTTCTTCCAAATTAGGAAATTTAGACAAGTCGTTTTGTTTTAAGGTATGGAAATTATTTCGATTTAGTTCCAAAGATCTCAATTGGTTTCGAACGTAATATAGCGCTTCCGTCGGAAAGTCTGATATTTTTAAGCCTGATAGATATATCTTGAATAAGGATGTCAAGGGTTGAAGAGCTTTGGCGAATTTATCCGTTGATGTAACCAGTTCCGCAGGATTTTGGCTCAGATTTAGTATCGTTAAATTTTTAAAATACGAAAACGCACCTGGAATAATAATAAGTTGACGTTACAAAACAAAACATTCACAATTCACATACATATATATTCCCATTATTAACTTCGTAAAAGCGTTTTAAACGATTTAGAAGTTATTGCGATTATCATCCTGTCTGTCTGTCTGTCTGTC
>JAQFXM010007241.1:0-12111 GCA_034693345.1 Entomobrya multifasciata | reverse complement strand
TAATTTATTTATAGTTAACTTTAATCTAAAAATTTCCATCGCTCGTTGAAAATCCCAAGGCAAGTACTCTTAACCTCTCAAGGTACACCCCCACAGCACGAAAAGGAAATTTTCATCAGTTTCGGTAAGAATACATGGTAGACTTATAAAAATTTGTAGTTTCCAAATCTCCTCTCTCCTAAAGCTAAAAATTGTTATAAAGTTGCAAAATTCTTTTATATTTGCATTTAATTGTTTGTAATGGCATTTAATTGTTTGAAATGGCATTTAATTGTTTGTAGTGTTACTAAATTGTTTGTAATGGCATTTAATTGTTTGTAATGGCGTTTAATTGTTTGTAATGTCATTTAATTGTTTGCAATGGCATTTAATTGTTTGTAATGGCATTTAATTGTTTGTAATGTCACTTAATTGTTTGCAATGGCATTTAATTGTTTGAAATGACATTTAATTGTTTGTAATGGCATTTAATTGTTTGTAATGTCATTTAATTGTTTGTAATATCATTTAATTGTTTCTAATGTCACTTAATTGTTTGTAATATCATTTAATTGTTTCTAATGTCACTTAATTGTTTGTAATATCATTTAATTGTTTTTAATTCCACTTAATTGTTTGAAAAGGTAGAAAATGGTCTGAAAATAGGCTATATTATCATAAAGGCTAAACTCTTTGAAATACGACTAAATTGTTTGAAATAACACAAATTATTAGAACAGGGACTAAATTATTTGAGAAATGAGTCAATAATTTCAAAAGTTACTCAATTATTTAATATTTTGAAAAGTCAGAAATAGGACTGAATCTCCAGCAATGTTTGTTAATTGTATATAATGTGACTAAGTTGTCTAAAAAATTACTTGCTTGTAATTATTTTCAATGTCAATCAATTTATTCACAATCAATTCATTAATTGATTGTTGTTTTATGTTTAAATTGCAGTTAATATTGACAATCAGTTCGAAGCTAAAACATGATATGTAAAATTACATTTTACAATAAATTGCAACAATTTTTTAAGTTGAGTTGAGAGTTGAGTTGTGTTTTTGCAAAATTGATTGAAATCTTATTTAAACTGTTAATGATTTTCGCATCAGTAAAGCAGAAACATGTGAAATTGGACTTTTGGTTTTCAGATGGGTCGTAAAACTAAGAAGGCCAAGGCTTGGACGGTAGCTCTGTCCAAATTCAATGAGAAAAGGCGACAAAACAAAGAAAACTCTACAAGCACCACCAAAGAGCACAAACGCAAACAAACCTTCCAAGTCAGAGAAGACCTTCCCCAACGCCCGTTTCAAGATCTGAGCAATTTTCATCGTGATGTAGCCACAAACATCACGAATGAAGTTGATCAGATTAAGGAAGCAACGAAACACGAATTGAAGTCCCGGGACCCTCCGATATTAGCCGGCCGAAGGATGTTAGCCATTGGATCCTTGAACAACGCCATCAAAGAGATGACCGCTCACAGCAGTCATTGCCAGGCTGGGCCCATGATAATATTTAAAGAGAAGCAAAGTGGACTGGAGACAGAGCTTGTGTACGCATGCAACTGCGGCACAACGTTCTCCGTTCACTCAAGTGATCAGTCCACATCTCTCAAAGCAAACGAAGGACTCGCCTGGGGCTGCCAAGTATCCGCTACTGGGTACACTGCAGCTTCCTCGCTTCTTACAACACTTGACATTCCATCACCAGCTTTTGGGACGTACAAGCGGAACCAGGACGTCTTTCAGAAGACAATAACAGTTGCAATGAAAGAGAACATGAAGAAATGGGCGGAGAAAGAAAGAGAGCTTGCGATAGAGGCAAACGAGTTTGTGACTCTGAAGCAAGTTGTAAGAGAAGAAGGGAAAGAGGACCGCGTAGAAGAGGTCAAGTATCCAGCAACAATGGTAATACTTGATGGAGGGTGGTCTAAGAGATCTTATGGTCACTCGTACTCCTCCAACAGTGGAGTCGAAGTGATTATAGGAGTTCGAACTGGAAAAGTGATTCATTCAGGAGTTGAAATTAGCACCTGTGCTGTTTATGACAGAAAAAGCACGAATGAAATTCCTCCACATGACTGCTGCAAGACCTGGACTGGCCCGCCAACTGGGATGGAATCAGCTATTATTTTGAAAGGATTTCAAAATAGTATTGCTGATTACGGCTTCGTGTATTCTGCATTCATCGGAGATGGAGACTCATCGGTACACGCTAAAGTTAAAAACGTCTACCCAGGAATCGAAGTTAAAAAAATAGAGTGCAAAAACCACGTGGTGCGGAACTTCACTACAAAATGCATGGACATCGCAACGAACCGAGTCAAAGGAGCCGATGCCAAAATCTCTGCCGATGAGCGTCGCATAGTGAACCCAAAACTTCACCGTTTCCGAGTAGCTCTTCGACAAGCCATAAGGTACAACAGTGAAAACGGCATGGACTCTACAAACTTGCGAAATGACATCCGGAATATCCCAATGCATATATTTGGTGATCACCGCAATTGCCGCGGTTATTACCAATGTAAGGAAAATGACATAAATGAGGTGCCATCTGTGTCAAAGATGAATTTCTGGAGCCCGTTGATGAAAGCAATTGAACGTGCAGCAACTCTGGCTCCATCACTAGTCCTTGACAAGACTAGTAACCGAGCAGAATGCTTTATGAGTATTGCAAGCAAATTTACTGAAGGGAAACGTAAAAATTTTGGTCAAAGAGGATTGTACGTAATACGAATGGCGAGTGCGGTATTTTGTTACAACGAAGATCCGTTTTGGGCTCGCTCGTTGTACAAGATGACAACGAAAACAGATATCAGATTTGTGGACCAAAAGAAGCAATGTGTTTGCAAAGCGAAGACAACTGAAGGCAAAGTACCGAGTGAAGCGACCTCTGAAGTTTCCATTGCTAGCTGAACGAAGGGGAGATTTAGATTACGGTTCCGATCCACAAAAGCCCGACATGGATGCAGACGCTCTTGCACTGGAAATTTCATCTCTCCGGTCGACACTCCAAGTGTCTTCTCAAGCTGCAGAGGGGATAGAAATCGCAACACGTGGTCAAGCTGAAAACCCTGAATGGTTTCGTCAGAGACTTGGAAGGATTACGGCATCGTTTGCACCAACAGTTTTCAAGTTACAAGACAAAACCAGCAACAAAAGTGCGATAGACGACTATTTCAAACGGAAGAGACTCATGAAGACGGTTCAACTGGCCATGCAATATGGCAAGGATCACGAAAAGAAAGCTATCAAGGCTTATGAAGAATATCTAAACCTGGCATCTGGCACAGTTAAAGAAGTCGGACTCATCGTTTCAACAGATAATGGCATCTTGGCAGCATCCCCTGACGGCACTATAGGTGATGAAGGAATTATTGAGATAAATTGCCCGTACTCACTTCTTGGAAAAGCTGAAAATGGAGCGACCGCCCACCCAAATCAATGGCCTGAAGTTTCTTCTTCAAGCAGTCTGATAAAGATCAAAGGTTCTGGAGTTCTGCAACTTAGTCGATCTCATGCACACTATCGTCAAGTTGTCATGCAATTACACGTTTCCAATAGATTATGGTGTGATTATGTACTCTGGTCTGAAGCTGGGATATTCGTAGAGCGCATCGAACGGTCAGCTGAAACGGAGTCTTTGTGGGTGAAAATGATGGGTAAACTACTTCGGTTTTGGGAATTGGATCTAGCACCAGAGCTTGTGGACTCAAGATACGATCGTGGGTACAAAACAGACAGGGGCCCTTCGACCAGAAAAAACTAAATAAATCAAGTGTTATTATTGTCTATTTAGTTGACTGGAGGAATTCCAGCTTTTCAATCTACTTTCTACTACATACTCAGTTGACTGGATGAATTCCAGCAAATCTATCTTTCTTCTACATATTCAGTTGACTGGATGAATTCCAGCAAATCTATCTACGTTCTACTACCTAATCACTTGACTGGAGGAATCTTAGCATTTCATCTATATCAAGTTCTCTAGCAAGAGGATCTCCAGCTAGTCCAGCAAGAGGATCTTCTTTATTTTATCATTTTGGTCATGTCACAGCTTAAATAATTGTCATTTGTGTAAAGTGAAAATATAAACAGAATAAAGATTAAAATATATGAATTCAAATAACAGTATCTCTGTAACATTTATTGTACTATTGTATATTGTTACCGAAATTAGTTAAGTAGTAAGTTATTGGTTAGCTAGTTAAGTACCAAATTGCGCGAAATCCGCAATCATCTCATTTGACTTGAGGTTTTCCAGCATTTAACTATTCTCAGTAATCTTTTTTGACTGGTAGTTTTCCAACATTTTACTATTCTGAAATAATCTAAGTGGTTGGTTATTGGTTAACTAGTTTTTAGAATAATATACCGAAATTTTGAAACAATAATTTTTATACAAGACTATATTTTCACTTAACTAGTGTTTTACATTAACTTTAAAAATACTGGGTTGCCTTTTGATATTGATTTAATTATTCTTTGGAAAACCTTTATTAACTTCAACTATAAATTAAAAGTTTTTATAATCTATGATTTTGTTTTGTTTTATTTTTTTAGGAATGGACGCCTTTAGGAACAATTTTGTGGCCTGGCACGACGGCCTCTACAGGCATGTAATTAATAGGGAAGCCCAGTCCATAGGACGTGAAGGACTTGGTTTTCGGAAGCATCCTACGATGCCTACAAACTACCCAAACCAAGGTTTGGTTATCTACTTTGATCTTTTTGGTACGACGATCAACGAAGGATTTGCAGCCGCTGTTAGGACGTCGCCACAGCAGTTCCCCTGGATGATGAAGCATGAAGTGCTGGAAGTCCCACAGGAAGATGAAGACTGGAATTCGTACATGGAAAAATTGGAAGAAAAGGAGAAAAGGCTGGAAAGTCGTCGGATCCGAAGCCATAAGGAGGAGATCTTGGATTGGATTGAAATGGGAGGGGCAGTGGGCCAGAAAAGAAGAGAGGATGAGATAAGAAGACGAGATGAGGAGACCTGGAGAGAAGAACGAATAGCAAAGGCACTTAACCAGCCAACTAAAGTGGACATCCGGGCAATGAATGTTGTGGAACATTCTCGACGAGGGTATGTTCCAATTTGGGAAGAGCAAAGAAGGGTAGAGATGAGAAAGCGGGAGGAAATTAGGGAGACGGGTGGAAGAATGGGTCAGGATTGTACGTGGAAGCATCGTATGGAGCAGCGCAGGGTGGAGCGGAGAAGGCTTGAGGAGTTGGAGAGGGACGGATTGCGATGGGGTGAGAAAAAGCCGAAGGAGGGGCGACGCGAAGAGTAGGAAGTGAAGTTGAGCCAGGAAGATGACAAGCAGAAGAAGATGAGAGAAGCCAGCATGAGATGCCACAAATGCCAGCAAATAGGGCACAAAAAAGTTGATTGTCCGAACCGTGACGAGAAGTGTGCCCGGCTGAAGAGGGGAAATCGAAAGTAGGAGTTTAAGAAAGGTATTTTTCAAAATGTGTGCACCAAAAGTAATTACTATTTTTCCAGATATCCAAAATTGTAGATTCTCACATTTGCCTTGTTTCCAGAAATTGTTGTTTATATATACACTTACCAGAAAATAAATAAATGATAAAACGATTCATCTTTGTTGACTAAAGGGCCTCCAGCAATAGTGGTATTCAATTTGAATTAATATACTGATAGAATTCTAGTAGATCTTTAGTTACATATTGAGACTGGAGGTTATCCAGCATTTTGCTATTCTCAATTATCTTTTTTGACTGGAGGTTTTCCAGCATTTTACAATCCTCAATTATCTTTCTTGACTGGAGGTTTTCCAGCATTTTACTATTCTCAATTATCTTTTTTGACTGGAAGTTTTCCAGAATTTTACTATTCTCAATTATATTTTTTAACTGTTGGATTTCAAGCATTTTTACTGATCTGCAATTATCCTTTTACACTGGGAAGATTTCTATTATTGTGACTTACATTCTGTTATCTCATTAGACTGGATTGAATCCATGCATACTAAGAGTAGGATATGATTCTTTTATGTTTAAATTCTAATCTTCTGAAATTCTGAAGCTTTCAGCTCTGTCAAGTAACTCAATTTAAATCCGACTTCAAGTTGAACACCTCGAAACCTCGCTACGATAGGACTTTTTGTCAAAATTCTATAATTTATACTTTCCTATCGGATTTTAGAACTTTAATCCGACAATTCAAATTCACAATCTCAGAGACTAAATTACGATTTTCAGCTTTGAATAGAAATATTCAGTTAAATTCTCGATTTGTTAAATATGCACGCCATTACGAACTCATTTGTGTGGTATCTAGATATCTGCATACGACAAAAATTATCCGGCCGCTAAATGCTCAAATGCCGGAGCTTATTAATTTTTGTGCTGAGGAGTTCGTCATCGAAGACTGATGTCTGGGAAAGGAACGACCATCATGTGTTATCTTCTAAGGTCAGTAAAATATTATTTATTGGTTAGTAAAAATTGATTGATCAGTGATAATTAACCAGTAATAGTGAGAGATTTATCGCCAAAATTGTTTTTCTATTCTAATAGTCTACCAATCAAGATCAGTTCCAGCAAGGTCAGCAGCAGAATACGACTTTGACTACGGCTCCAGCAAAAAGAAGAGGAACAAGAAGCAACCAGCGAAAAAGCAGAAAACCTCAACCCCCACTTCCCGAAAGTCAACCCCAGTCAGTTCCCAGAAATCCACACCTACCAGCTCCCCTCGCAAGAGGAATAAGAAGGAGGAGGAGGAACAGGAGATTTGGACGTGGTAGGAGGAGGGGCCGTGGGATGATGGGCCAAGTGGAAGTATTTGGAGCGCAAGAGGCCTGTGTTTGCTCCTCCTTACGAGAGGATACCAAAGAGTGTGCAATTTAGGTTTAATGGGAAGGTTGTTAGGTTGAGTCAGGATGCGGAGGAGATTGCTGGGTTTTACTCCAGGTTTATTGAGCATGACTACACGACTAAGGAGAAGTTTAATGTTAACTTTTTTAAGGTGGGTTGATGTTAAATAGTTTATTTTAATTGTATTACGTAACTATTTAGCATAATCACTAATTGTTGTAAATTCCCTTTTCTGTAGGACTGGCGCAAGAGCATGACACCAGAAGAGCGCGACCTGATAACCGACCTGAAAAAGTGTGATTTCCGCGACATCAACGAGTACTTCAAAATGAAGTCTGAGGAGCGTAAGGCGATGAGTAAGGAGGAGAAGCTCAAGATTAAAGAGGATAACGAGGCGTTGATTAAAGAGTACGGGATTGCTATTATCGATGGGCATAAAGAGAAGATTGGGAACTTTAGGATCGAACCCCCAGGGTTGTTCAGGGGGAGAGGTGATCACCCTAAAATGGGGATGCTCAAGAGGCGGGTTGTGCCTGAGGATGTTATCATCAATTGTAGTAAAGATAGTAAGTGGCCGAAGGCGCCTGAGGGGAGGAAGTGGAAGGAGGTTAGGCATGATAACACTGTTACTTGGTTGGCTTGTTGGACGGAGAATGTGCAGGTTAGTGGATGAGTCATTTTAAATATTTAATCTTTTGACTGTTTAATTGTGTACTAATTAGTGTGATTACTATGTGTAGAGCCAGCAAAAGTACGTGATGCTAAACCCAACCTCCCGATTGAAGGGAGAAAAGGATTGGCTCAAGTACGAAAAGGCCCGGGAGCTCGCAAAGCAGATCGACAACATTCGAGATAACTACAACGCGGATTTCAAGTCGAAGGAGATGAGGATACGACAGAGAGCTGTAGCGATGTATTTTATTGATAAGTTGGCGTTGAGGGCTGGGAATGAGAAGGATGAGGACCAGGCGGATACGGTGGGTTGCTGTTCTCTTCGGTACGAGCACATTCAGCTGGAGGATGAGAAGGATGGGAAGGAGAATGTGGTTATCTTTGACTTTTTGGGGAAGGATAGTATTCGGTATTACAATGAGGTTCCTGTCGAGAAGCGCGTTTATAAGAATTTGAAGATTTTTATGGAGAATAAGAAGGAGGGGGATGATCTTTTTGATCGGTTGAATGTGAGTGCAGTAAAGTTTAATTGGTTACATTAATTATATTTGGAGTTGAGCTGGTAATTAATTTAATTGTGATCATGTGTGTAGACCGCCGTGCTGAACAAGCACTTGAACGAACTGATGTCGGGACTGACAGCAAAGGTGTTCCGTACGTACAACGCTTCTCACACTCTCCAACAGCAGCTCGACCAGTTGACCCCTGAGGATGGTACTGTCGCGGAGAAGGTTCTCGCGTACAACAGGGCGAACAGGGCTGTGGCTATTTTGTGTAACCATCAACGTGCCGTGCCCAAGAGTCACGAGAAGAGTATGGAGAATCTTGTGAATAAGATTAATAGTAAGAAGGAGGAGGTTAAGAATGTTAAGATGGATTTGAAGCAGATTAAGAAGGGGTCAAAGTGAGTTGCTATTTAGTACAAGATGTTATTTTTAATTGGAATTTTAAATGAGTACAGATGACTAATGATTGGGATTGGTTTGTAGGGACTATGAAAAGAAGCAAGCTCAGTATAAGCGGTTGGTGGAGCAGCTTCAGAAGCTCGAGATGACAAAGACGGACAAGGACGAAGGGAAAGAGATTGCGTTGGGGACGAGTAAACTGAACTATTTGGATCCTAGGATCTCTGTTGCTTGGTTTGTGGAACAATTTATCTTTAAATGAATAATTAGTAATTATTATATCAAATGTTATCTTATTTTTCTGGATTTTGTATAATTAACAGGTGTAAAAAGTACGACGTCCCAATCGAGAAGGTGTACAACAAAACCCAACGCGACAAGTTCCGCTGGGCTATCGACATGGCAACAAAAGAATACCGATTTGACTAGCAGAACTAAACATTGTTTAAACAATTAAAAACAAATTGTAGATCACTGTACAGCCCTTAATTTTCAACAACAATTTTTAGTAAACTAGTTTATCATGCTTAACTGATAAAAAATATTCCTGTCTGTTTCTTTTTATGACTGTGTTTTTTTCCGACGACGTAGTGTTTGTAATCGTTAGTAGTAATTTTGTTTTTTTGTTGAAAGAAAAAATCGTTTATGAAGCGTGTAATTTTTACTGTCGTGAAAGTGTATGATTTTTTTTGTTATACTTTTCACGGATTTAATTTATAGATTAAGGTGTTATAAAAATATATAAAATCTTGCCAGTACGTGTGTGTGACCGTATGGTTGTGTTTTTTTATTATTTTAAAAATTTGTGTGGAAGGGTTGGATAAATAAATGCGTGAGTGCGGGTTTAAAGATTTTGTAAAAACGTGGGTGAGGGGGTGGGTTTATTAGTTGCATTTTATTTGGAGGGATGGAGGGTGTCATGTCATAAGAGGTTGATTTGTTTCAAGGGGCTATTTGCTATTCATAAGCTTGTCAGCTTGTTGGGTTGCATGAAATGTGTGATTATCATGTTATCATCAGTACGTACGTTATCATGGAATGGGTGCAATGTAGAGAAAGCATATGCATTAGGTCTAATCATGTAGAATCCCGATAGCCAACATTAACTTTTAACTTAACTCATGCCAAAAATAATACCAACCCCCACAATTAAAAAATCAATGTTATATCCGCGCTTTATTTATATCTCTCACAAAAAAATCCAAAATAAACTAAACATATTTATATCGCAACACCCCTTCAACAATTACATATCTTCTCCACCAACACAACCCCACAATCTCCGAAGAAAAATTTACAAAAAAACAACACAAGAAGAAAAAGGCTTGTAGCAAGAAGCAGATTATATTTCAAGACAGAGACGAGGTTAAGATTTATCTTCTACTTGACCCTTTAGATTTACTCGATGATGAGGAGGACGAAGTTGAGGATGATGAGCTGGAGGTCGTCGAGTACCGGTTGATGTATTCGTTTACTTTTTGTTGGAACGCGTGGGCGTCCTTTTGGTACATCTCTGAGGCTTCTAGGTTTAGTGGGTCGTCGAAGTTTAAGAGATCCTGAATGGGGAGAATGAGTTAATTAGTTAATGAGTGGTGTAATTGACATATCAAGTCAGTAAGTAAAACTTTTAAGTGTGCCACTTACAGTGAAAAGAGAGTTGAGCCCCCAAACAACATCTTTGAGTCTTCTTGTGGGCGCCCACCCCATCTCGTCGATAGATGACTGTCTGAGGAGACTGAGGCAGACGGATCCTTCTTCGTTGATGTTGGGGTGCCAAAGGCGGGTCAGGCATTTCACTATTGGGGGCTGCAATTACGTAAATAATAAATACACACGACACATGAATACATGCTAATCTCGATTTAATAACGTATTAAAAACACAACTAACCGCAAAGTTATACTCCTCCGTGACATGAACATGAAAAGCAAACTGTCCGTTTCTCCAGTACCCTTCATCCGGGGTGATAATCACGTTAAAGTCGTAAAGCTTATCAGGATCTGCAAACTTGAGCTCGCACGATGATGGTAGGGCGGAGGTTAATTCCTGGACCTGTAGAAAAGGGGCACACAAACACAACGTTAATTAGACTAGTTAAATGTTAAAAAATTAATTACAGATAAAGCAAAACCATTTAAATGTAATTTTATTACGACACCCACCTCCTTGACTAGTAACCGATCACGCACGGACACCCGTTTAACCCGCTGCTGTGCCGCCAACACTTCGTTGTTATTAGATTCAAAAGCGTCACCTGTCGCCCTGGACTGATCGTCTTTACTCTCCTGCTCGCGGCGCAGTTTCTTTGTTAACGTAAGCATCTTTCCTAATTATCAAACTATTCTGGAATTAACCACAAAATAATAACCTGTCAGACACCACAATTACAATTTAGCAGACTGAATTACAAAAATTTTCTTTGAAATATACTTTTAAACACAAACCTCTCAACTAAATTTTTAAAGACAATTCCCTCCGATCAATTTAAATCCAAGTTGATTGTAAAGTACACCCCAACGCGTCGCTACTCTTACTAATCACTTAACTCGTTCCACCTGATCAAAAAATATGTATCACCTGACCAACTAAAACTAAACCGTGTTTTGTTTCTATTCACGCGTGGATTTCGGTAACGTCGTCAACGTAACAAACATGGCCATCTCTGTCTTTACTCATTATGGAATTTTTTAATTACGCTTTTTGTGGATCATCTTGTTTTAGATTTAAAATGAATTATTTTTTAAATACAAGGGATTTTGGTTGTACGAATTCACGGGAAATTTTGAAAAATAATTTTTTATTCAGTCTTTGTTTGAACTTGTGAATATTTTTATATCAGTGTGTGTGTGGGGGATTTAGTAGTGTTTTTGTTAGATCTCTGTGCTTCTTTTCTTGAGAGATAGATGTTATGTAAAAGTAAAAAGGGAAGGCTATTTTGTGTATTCAGTGTTTAGCATGCTTTGAGTTTTTGGGTATTTTTGTGAGGTGGGTGGAGAGGGTACTCTGCAGGACGGGATTTGGATGGTTCTTTGTTTTAATTTTGAGGTTATGTAAGAGCTTCCAAGGAAGATTTTTGGTCAATTTTATGAATCTACAATATTCAATATTTCGTCTTACCTTTAGTTGTCAATACATTAGCTTTAATGAGGTTTGTCGGATTTCGAGCAGTATTCTTGATTTTTTTAGTTTGGCCATGCATCTTTTGAATTCAAGATCTTGCGGATGTGTAGTTTTTTATTGTTTTGATTCACAAAAGTGTAATTGTATTAATCATGCAATATGCCGTAATATTAGTTTTCTCGATTTTTTGGGCAATTATGAGTTATTTATTGCAGCATATAATTTCAATTAATCTTTTTCATTTTTTCAGACATCTCCTTATTCTTGAACTTCTGGAATTGCAGCTGAACACTCTCTTTAAGATTTTTCGTTTTTCCTGTCCACTTTATTAATTTGTGCCAGCGTAATTGCGGCCGAACACTGCCTTTAAGATTTTTCGTTTTTCCTGTCCACTTTATTAATTTTTTGTGCCAGCGTAATTGCGGCCGAACACTGCCTTTAAGATTTTTCGTTTCTCTTGTCCACTTTATTAATTTGTGCCAGCTTGTATTTGTAGCTGGACACTCCCTTTAAGATTTTTCGTTTTTCCTGTCCACTTTATTAATTTGTGCCAGCGTAATTGCGGCCGAACACTGCCTTTAAGA
>JAQFXM010007240.1:0-12112 GCA_034693345.1 Entomobrya multifasciata | reverse complement strand
AAAAAAGGAAATATAGGATTTCACAAAAAGAGAACGTCGACAATAAGCCTGCTCGTATTTCCCAATCCTCTATTAACTCTTCCTGGTTGTCTTACATGCTGCCTTTCTAACACTGCCATTCTACTGCTGCTATTTCCAAGGATATCGTTCCCTTATGGATACTATTGCTACAAAACCAAGCCATCACACAAAATATTTTTACGTATGAACACCAGCGCCACTACTAGTACCACCACTACCAATTTTTTTCATCGCTGGCTTCCTTCCTTTTTTGTGATGCTTGTTATCCGATATCTACAGGAAATAACGTGAAAAGTGCCTGTCTCTTTAAGAGAACACACAGACACACAAAAATATATATACTCACTCACATAGTCATGCAGCAGTCAAATATATAACATACTTAACTATCTAAGCTTTACCGAAAAAAATAAAGCAGACGGTATCCGTTATTTTTCCCCATTGCACACGCCACTTTCTCCCTCATTCTTACACAAGATTATTATTATTAGCGGTACAATAACAACAGTAACTAGCTCCGCTTACAATATACATATTATATTATATTACACAATAAGATCAACGCATAAAAGAGAAGTCTACGTATAAAATATATGACTGCAGGCACTTGTGTACATATAACAATATATTTCCTCTTTCTCCGCTACTCTTTCACTTTTTTTTTGTTCAATCAAGAGTGTGGGAGTGGGAGTTTGTCTCGCAATATACAATAAAGTGGTGTGTGTACTGTAGAGAATGTGATGTCATGCCATTAAACTTGTGCTGTAGTTGTAGCTTCTTTTTTTATTTCATTTAATTTTTTTCTCTAAAGAAAAGCCGAAGCCGAACCTTATTTCCTTGAGATATTGGTAACATTGCAGCAAGTATAATATGTTTTTTTCTGTTTGATTTGGTTGCTGATGCTGCTCCTTCTGCAGAATAATAAGAAAAAACTAAAGTGAAGCAGATTTTCTTTATAAATTTTTTTCAGGTGGAAGATAGACGCGACAGCAAGATGGATAGTGAAAGTACCGCAATCCTTTCGGCAGTCACAATATGTTTTACTAGTGATCATGATGATCATGATGCTACAACGAAGGATGTGTATGATATGATAGTATAGAAATATTTAGTACTGCAGCGGCAACAGCAATAGTAGTATCATATCATCAGCAAAAGGATTGAGTAGTAGGCTATGATGAGGTGCGATGCGGTTACTTTTTTACTGCTTTTCCTGTTACATACTTATACATTCTTACTTACATGTAAAAAGATCCATGTGCCATAATATTATGTCTTAATAACACAACACCAGAGAGAAGAAAAAACACGCCAATAGAGATTGCTGGCCAAGTTATATTTTTTTCGTGGTATGGTATAATTTAAAACTTAAACAAGCAGGAAGGAAGACGGAGAGTGAGAGAAAGTAATAAAGCATACTTTTTTATATCATAATATACAAAACAAGATGTATAGAGGGTCAGCAGCAGCGGAAAAAAGTCAGTAAAAACAGAGAAGCTTTTTTGGTAGTGTTGCTTGGTTGATGACTGTGTGGAGAAGTGAAGGTTGGATAATATGATATTATTTTGTGTGTAGCAAAGCAAAGTAGAAAAAAAAGAGTTGATGTTGAGAAGAGAAGAGACGACGGTACAAAAGGGGATTAGTCAACTTTTATGGGTTCCCGTAGAGAAACAGAGGTAAAAAAAGCATCTAGCTTTGGACTGGTAGAGATGGAATTTATATACATATGTTGGAGTTTTGTGTATAGGTATGCATGCTTGTTATTAGTGTATGTAGTGTAATGTTGCATGGATTTACTATTTTGCGTAGTGGTGGTGGCGGTGGTTGCTGGTGGCTCCGTACTGTCTGAGGAGACATGAAAGAGAGGATATTGCATTGTGATGTGATGCTGGGATGCTTGCTTGTGTGATGACGGAATGGACGGCGGTGGATATATTTATGGCATGACATGTGTGTCTGTGTAGGTTTCTTTTTCATGCTGTTACAAGGTTATTTTTGGGTATGGATTTTGGCTTTGTTTGTGTATAGTTTGCATAGATGGATATGGATGAATAAATCCAATCTAGCTGAGCTCAGGAGAGAATGATCATCATCGTCGTCGTCATGAATCGTGATGTATGGGAGAATTGATAGATAACAGTAAATTGGTTCGCATTAAAGGTGGAGATCAAACGTCGCTTGTGTAAATAAGGGTGTATATATAAAAAATACGCTTTTGTGTTGGGACTACGTAAAAGAAACAATGAGCAGATGGAGGGTTCGCGGAAAGTGGAGTAATTTTTTGTTAATGGCGATGGGATGATAAGAATGCTTAGCTAATGATAATGGAAAGGCAGTGTCTTCCATTTCCCGGAGTAATAATAATAATATTCTATTATGGGGAGAGAAAAGTGGATAATTGTATGTTTCGGTGTAATTTTTGGGTGTAACAACTTTTGGGGGAAATTAATTGCGGAAGTTGGTGAAAAGAATGGTCACATAAGATAATCATGGCTGACAAGTGAGAAGAGGATGTATAGTTCTTTGCACTTGTTTTTGCGTCTCTTGTGTAAGAGATGAACAAGCTGGTGGAGATCGCGTGTGTGAAGGAGTTAAGGAAGAAGTGGAGAGAAAATGAAAGAGAGATAGTGTAAATATTTAATTAGGACTTACCTTTTGGAAGACATAAGAAGTAGGCCAACAATGTTAAAAGGGTTCGGGCTCCACTTGAAATCATCACCATTGCACTTTCCCTTCAAGGAGGAGGAGGTTGAAGGAAGGAAAATATACTTTGTAAAGTTGAGTTGATAAGAAAAAAAGTTGAAAGGAATTTTCGGTTTTCGAAAGTAAAATGATAGCTGGTTGGTGGAGTTTTTTATTATTATTGGAGAGTAGAACAAAAACGATTACTGGATTTTATGTATTTGGGAAATTTGAATATAAAAAAGGATTGGAAGTTATATGCTCTAAATAATGAAGAGCTTTAAAATAAGAAGGAGGAAAGGTAAAAAAGCGGAAAAGAGAAAAGGAAGGGAAACTTGTTGATGATGTGGGCGGTGATGGTGATGATGTTGATTTTGGTGATGGGTGACGTCCAGGCTCCAAAAATGGTTTATTGATTTCTGGCTGGAATATATTGGTTGGCTCTACTTTGGTAGCTTTTTTAGAAAAAGTTGTCGTTGGCTGGCTTAACGGGGACTTTATATATATTTAGGAGAAACGTGCGTGTGTGGCGTGTTGGGTACTTTTTTAATGTTTCATTGCTGCTGCTTTTCTCAAACGTAGCACACTATTTAAAAAATTTAAAGTATCACATCTACACCCGCAATAGCACTGTGGCGAAATGTACAAGGGACGCGATGACGGTTATGATGATAAAACCCGTGTCTTTCTCTGTCAACATTTCTTCATTACTTAAATCTCAGTACAAACCGGAAAAGTTTAAGCTTCCACTTAATGAAAGTTCGCTTTGTTTGCTTGTTGCTGCTGCTGTCAAGTTTTCAGAACTTGAGGAAGAAGAAAGTAATAACGAGAGAGATAAATGTAGAGAAAGTTAAAAAGAGGAAAGGGATAAGTTATAGAGAAAATTAAAGGAATTAGTGATGTGGAAGGATGATATATACGTATGTCTATATTTATACTTTATACGTCTTTTCTGAGCTTTAAGTATTGTTCCGTCCTTCAAAAAAATTTATTTTAGGATAGGAGATATTTGTTGCTACATTGGTTAGTTTTGAAGAAGAAACGAGTGGAGAGTATTGCAATGATGAAGTGGCTTCTTAGTTACTAGTCATGTTTCTAGAAAGGTAAGAGAAGGGAGAAAGAAGGAGTTGGCATAAACTTTCTTTGCCATTGTAATAATAGCCATAAGAGGTAGTAGGTACAGAAGAGAAAACATTGTTGAACTTCCTTCTACTTCTTTTTGCAAGAGGTTGTTGAGAGGTACGCACGTAAGAAAAGGCAGCAGCAGCAGAGAAGAAGGAGTAAGTGTTGTAGAAAGTGAAGGTGGAGGAGGCATGACGGGAATGATTATTACTAGTTTGCTCTCCCGCCGTTCGTCGTATATAAATAAAAAAGTACGTTACATTTTTTTATATTCTTTTTACTTCTGTTGCAAAAAAAGCAGATGAGCAGCGTAGAGAGATGTTGATGTAGTGCCACTTGAAAATGAAAGTGAAAGCAAATAAAAAATATATACTACTACAGATTTGCTCCTCCTTAGAAATTCCCCTGTTCTCCCTCTCTCTTTTCTCTCTATGTGTCCATAACGCAGAGAGAGAGTGGCTTATGTGTGGGATTTTTTTTGAAAATTGTATTTATTACTCCGGTAATAAATTTAACTCGTGAGATTAGAAAAATTGGTTGGTTTGTGTTTCCCTACTGGTTTTTTACCCTCAACAAAAGTTATTCTCTGAACAATATAATCATGAAAACGTCTGTCAATTTAATATATCTCTCTTCATTCAAGAGAATATAAAGACAAGCGGGCTTCTCTCTCTTCCTTTTTTCCACAGTTCAAATTTCATTATGGCTTGATGTGATGCTGATGATGATGATGGTGATGATCAAGCGGATGCTTTCTTCTTCCTTCTAACAATCATGATGTGTAGTACAGTATAGCATACTGACTGAGAGAGTGTGAGACAGAGGAGAGTTCTAGTAGCGTACAAAAAAAGGAAATTTGATCTTGTTTACAAGATTGAATTTTTTTACCTTTGCCAAGAGGAGGAGGTGGAGGAGTGATGATAGCCTTGCTTTTCTATTTTATTCTCTCTCTCTCTTCACTTCTCTGATTCTTCTAAGAAATATATCTATATTATATAATTTCCTGCTTCCGTTTGTCTCACGAAACGCTTTTCTCTCCTATGTATGCATTGAAAATATTTTTTTTGGGTAAGGAGACAAATTGAGTGTAAAGAGGAATTTTATGTAATTTAATACTGCGGGTATAAAAAAGATTGGCAAATTGTTGGCTTGCTCTATACCTTCCCCTGATTTTTATTGATCATGCATACATATCACACGACGGCAGCTTTTTAAGAGTTCCACAGATTATCATATTACATTTACCCAATCAGCAATGATCCTTATCGCAGTTTTGTTTTTGTTGCTTCTGCTTCCTTGTGTCAACTGACCCTCTCCATAATCGAATAAATCACCACACAATCAATCATCCAAAAGTTAAATTAATTGAGTTTCTGAGATTTTTCTTTTAGTATATCCATCAGTTGCATGTGTAGCTTTCCTCCCACTCTACCACTCACTCAAACGAACACCTTAATAAAAACCACTAAATTCAATTATTCATCAAGAAAATAACCAGAAGCAGCGCCTTGGCCCAACTGAACAACTTATCTGTCAGTCAGTTGTGTCTTACAACAGCCACCACACACGCAATATCATTTTCCACTTTCACTTATTATTGTTATCCGCAGCCATAATTAATTGGCTTTTCCTTCTCAAATCCCTGTTAACTTTCCCTTTTCATTATCCTATAATGTTCTAACAAAGTTCATTTTTCAATTTCAAATAGTAATATAATTTTACACTAATCTGACTTGTGCACTTGAATTTGACATATTTTCTATTCTACTTTGGAATATAACTATTAATTGTTTAATACTACTAGTTTGGATTGTATTTACAAAAGACTTTAACCAACTTCATGACAAATGGTTATGCCAATAAAAATTGTAAACTGTTGAAGAATCCCTTTTGGCATGTAATCCAATCCAAAGATTTCTATTCATACATTTTTCGAGCACACACACATACACTTTGTTTCTCTCACAATTTCAATACCAATTTTTCCCTTCTTAAATCCGTTGTCGTAAATATTGGCTGGTAAATTTTTTGGTGTATAGTTGTCGCGCGTTTCTCTTGAAAAAAGCACAAGGGAGGAAGTAGTATAAAATCCTTTGCTATTTATTCCTTGTTTTTTCTTCTCTCTCTCTCTTCGTCTTCTTTCTCGCTCGCTTTCACTCTAATACTTCAAGTCCCCTTTACACAGCTTATCAGCAGAGCAGCACCACCAGTGCATGTGCATGTGTGTGTACTCGACGAAAATCTACTAGCGAGCGAGCAGCACAAGTCTTTCTGGTAGAATGAGAGAAGCAGAGGGCAATTTTTTTCTTTCATGGAACAGGATCATCGTGATCATCACAACACACAGTACACAGTAGTTTCCTCTAAAAACACATGCAGACTTCTATTTTCCAATGCTTTACAGTGTATCTCTATATTATTATCTGTATACATAACAAGTACTGTAGTAACTACTGCACACATTTAGAATCGGTGAAAGTATGATGATCTTGCTTCTCTCTTTTTTCCTCTATCAAACGACACCCTGCTTGCCTGCTTTGCTTGTTCCTTTTTCTTTCTTTCTCCATCGTCGGAATCTTCCGTGCAATGATTTCCCTGTACCGACAAGATTCACTATATGGGAATCGATCTACAGCAAAATGTATAAGACTCCTCCCAGCGAGCAGCTCAGGACTCTGCCCTACTGGGGCACTCACACAGACACACACTCACACAACCATGTATGCATTCACTTTCTCTCCCCTTTTTTTCTACTTGTTTCAAGTAAAGTCTATATACTAAGTTTTAAAGTCCATAATATTGCATGGTCCAACATTACTACTTTCTCCTGATCTGATACAGCAGCATCCTAACGACCAGCATCTCTCTCTCTTTTCCTCGCTCTTGTAGTCATCCCATGCTCTAGTTTGCTCTTTGCTAACTTCCTCTATTCCCTATGCTGCTGCCTTTCTCCTGCTTACACTGGAAGTTGGCTCTTTTTGGCTTGTCTGCTGCAAGCAGAATCTCTAGATATGATTTTAAACTAATGTATATTGTCTATATGGCATTCTTAGACTGGTGTGCAGACACACTAACCAGTATTCAGTCTCCTACATTTTAATGCCTTATACATATATTATAATGTAGAGAAATATATAAAATATCAATATATTCATGTGTGCTGCCGATGCTGCTCAACTTATGTCCCTTTTTCCTTGTATTTTGTACTCAGATCTGCTCTCCCAGCGTTCAGTTCCCCTTGCCAATTTTTTGGCCGTCTTCTAGTTTATATATATGTCTGATTATTGTATTAGAAACGGTAGATGTATGTATATATAAGTTCTGTATAGCTGTATAGGTTGAAAGAATGAGTAGCAGGAAAACGGGAGAAAGAGTTACTTTCTCTCTCTCTCTCCCAATAGTCATCCATACCACTTGATATTTTTACGTGGGGAAATGTTGTAGTCTGTTTTCATATAATTTTTGAAAGCAAAACAAGAATTCACCATTATAACCAGCCATCCCTACGAAAAGCCATTGCATATGATATGCACACACATTTAAATGGGAAAAGCACTTGGTGGAGAGTGAACTTTTTACATGTATTTTTAACTTCTTTTCAAAAAAAGAAAATATTTCTTGTTGGCACAGAAAACAGCAAAAACTAATGGTAAGGCTGCTGTTCTATCTTGCAAAGTAAAAAGTATTTTTTGGGTGAAAAATATACAACTTCCACAAAGAAAGAGAAAGTACACAACTTTCTCTTTTACTTTTCCAACATCCATTTTATATACACAAATCTTGTGTAGTTAAAATAAACCTAAAGAATAGTCTAAAAGCAATGTATGGAGAAAAACTACATGTATGTATGCTTTATGTGGGATTCCTACTCATTTTGTTCTCTTCACCTTTTTCTTCAGCTTGTGCTCTCTCTCTCTCTCTTTCCTTTTTTCTGTCTTCTAATCCATGTTGTTTGAGAGACTAAAAGTGTGTGTACTTTCTCTAAACTTGCTTACACAGGGTCTCGGGTAGTACAACAACGGCTTTGCTTACATGGCTCTATACATGCTACATCATGCATTGCCTCTCCTTGCCAGATGTGCTTCCCATAATATTATGCTTTTCAATTCTCTTCTCTTCTTTCTCCCCTTTTCTTGCAATCGCTATTTTATGCTTTATACATTATATTACACTTGTCCTTCCTTTCTTTCCCAAAAAGAAACTACAATACCAAGAACAATACATATGCAGTTTTTTCTTTAACAACTTGGGTTGTCACCACACAAGTGTTTTTTTCTACAAAACTCTTGCCAATTTAATTTCGGAGAAACCTTCAAAAAAATTATTTCTAGAAAATATGGTCTATGACCAATGTCATTCAACCAAGCCATGTCACATTCCAATTCAAAATTAAATCATTTTCCATTATTTATTTATTATATGGCACTATACTCTATATTGTTCTTGGAATATTCTTACGCAATCCATTCGTGCATATGCATTTTATATTTTTGAGATAAAATCAAAATTATATAATGATCAAGTTATATAATTTGCATAATGTACATATCAACTTCATATCATTTTTCCAGGAGAAAGCTGATTCCATTTGCATATAAAGCACATAAGTATCAAAATAATATCTAGAATTGGAAGGAAGGAAAGAGTGGTGTGGTATACGGGCTCATCTTTTTTAAGTAAGCTTGGAAGAAACATCTTTCACATCGCTTCTGCCATCTGCCTCAATTGAGTGGGATGAGTTAAGGAATGTTATGCCCTTTTATACACGGATGCTGATATGATAGCGTGTGCACACAAAGTAATCCTCTTTCCATACACGACTCCACTTGGTTTGGTATGTTTGGTACAAGTGGTGTATCACTTTTCCAAAAGATTATGTACGTTATGACCTCCCACGCATTTCCACTTTACCATTATGATTGTTGCACAACTTTTCAATATTAAAAATAAATTGAGAATATATTATCCCAACATGTTAAGTTTCCAAAACTCCATGCTAATTTTTACTTCATAAAACTATGTCGCTATTTCCTACCAATAGCTTTTTATTATTATGTTCACAGTGTAACAGCAACTGCCTCCCGATTTATAAATGGATTTACGTAAAAACATTTCAAGGAAACTGAGTTTCAGTGGAATTAAGCGCAAGGTAAACAAAGAGTTTCGTATATCTTGCCCCTAGTATTTTCCCTTCCATTAAAATAATAAGTATATTTAGATTTTCGCTGAAACATAATTGGCTGCTGGTAACCAAATACGCAAATTGTTATTGATTGTTTGTGTAAACAATCGTATTACATAAAAGCAAGTATATTGTCGTTTCATCTCTATATAGACGCTTTTTGGAAGGCTAACCCACTTCCGATACAAGTTTCCTGAAACAAAACACAATTTCTTGTAAATTGCAGTTACTAGTACCCTCCAAAATACTCATTGGGAATCTTAATGGCAATCTAAAGAACAAGAATAAGCTGATACACAACATTGCCATGGATATATTTTTTTTGCAAATAAAAAGATGATCTGGTTTTCAAAACCCTTACCCAGATGGACTCAATGGTAATGTTATTCTATTGTAGCTTGTTTTTGTATTTATTACTTTCACACTGCCTATTATTATAAAAGTTACATGACTATGTGTATCCATTCGAACGAACATGTACCAAAATTTTCTTTTCATTCTTTAGATTAGCAACAGCATGACAATGTTATATTGTGTAGGAGGAAATAGAATACCGCGGGAAGCAGTATATACATTCATATATGAGCACGACGCTCTAATGTACGTGTGCAAAGTCTAATACTTCTAAGAAAACTCTGATGAAAACTAATACTTTTTTCCTTTCCTTTTCTCTTCGTTCTTTCCTTACACAATTCCCATTGATTACTCTATGTTCTCTCTTGTGAAACACCAAAGTAGTGGTTTTCACTACCCTTTCTTGTTGTTGTACTACAAATACTAATGCAATGTTAGTTTTTTTGCTTTTATAGCGTAACTAACCACACTACATAGCCTTACCCCTACCACTGCCTCGGCTACTTACTGATTTTGGTAAAGTAAGCAAAAGCGAACCTAGATACACACAACAACTGTAAAGACTGATTGTGTGAGTTCTTTAAGTCATACAAACAAAAGGAAACATCATTGCCATCACCGCCACCACACTATATACCATCGCCGCATTGCCACCACGAAAGCTTTTGCTACTTCATCTTTTCATTCGACTAACGAGCCATGCAGCCATAAGACATCGGCAAAGATTCAATTTTATTTTTGTGGGTCCATCATGTTGCCTAGTCTATTGGATAATCACAAAAGAAACCAATTTTTTATTATTCTTCGAGTGTGTACGAGTGTGTGTTGTGAAGCCTTAAAAACAGATGGTAACGATCCCATTCCTACCAAGACATAATTCCATGTAATCCCCAAACACACACACTCATTCATACCACCAAAAGCAAATAAAACGTAATACATGTATCCATTTTTAGTAGCTTCCTTAACGCGTAAAAAAGTGATGAAACGAAAGCGACAAAGAAAGTCTGATTTTCCTTTTTCTATTCTCTTTGTTCTTTTTTTAGTTTATTAGTGATCGCGACAGAAGATAAAAAAAAAGTTTCTTCTACATGCTTGATAGAGTTCCTTTCGGCTATTGATCAAGTCTAGATAATCAAGAAGTGCTCTATCTGCTTTACCAAGAAAATACTTATGAGATACATATACACCCACATCTTCAAAATATTCAGAGTACTTTTATGATTATCTTGAAATCCTCTTAAAAAGGAGAAAATAAAGTACTCATTATTATTCATGCAATTATCATCATTCTTCCCAAAAAAAAAACGGATAATCTGTTATGCAAACTAGATACTTCAGATTTCTCGCATATACAATGCACGACATGCCGAATCAGACTGCTTTCTCCAGCATCATCCTTTCACCAAAAATCTAGACCTTTCATCCAACACACTCTCGTGGAGAAAGTCATAAACTCATAAAGCGATCCTTACTTTCTCCGCTTTCACTACCATCCCTTGCCACAAGAGTGCTTTCCCTGTGAATCCCTAAAATCTGATGCTGTGAAATTTTCCCAAGTCTAGCTAACCGTTTTACGACGCCAGAGAGAGCCATTACATGTGTCCTCATCTAGAACCATTAGTAGTCTCAAGTCACCCCATATGAAACTATACCCAAAATAAGTATGAAAAATAGGCAATATATTATGTTATGAAGGCAATGATGATAATCCGTCACGATTAACTATTGAACTTGGCAAGACACACAATAATCCAACAAAGTGGAAAATGTGGGGAAGAGAAAGTATTTAGATTTTATCATACCAAGCATAAAAAATTCGGGTCAGCATGTAACAATAACTTCCGTCCCTGATGATGTTTCACGTAAGCTTACCAAAAGGTTCAAATATTTCATCAGCTTTTCTCTTTCCTTCCGACATAACTATAACATGTAAAACCTAAACCTGTGCAGTCAAATAACAACAGCTTTTTGTTATTTTACAATTTTCACCAAATTTGTTTCTATTCTTTCCAACTAGTCACACGTAGTTTGTAACGAGGTTGCATTGTCTGCCTCTATGTTGTTTTGTTAGCACACTCGTCGACTCTTTACCCTGAGAACGTCCAACCCTATTGTTTCATTCAATGACCATATAATGGATCCCATGCTGATTATGTGTGTAGTTTTAACCAACCAAAGAAAACTTTATTTATGACACTCATTTCATGTTACGATCACGCCGTAAAAATACCATGTTATACTTTCTCTCTCTCTTTACCTCTTACTTTAGTGCTCTTCAGCTCAAAATGTATACTAACACACATGAATAAGTGTATATACTTGACTGCCTTCATTTTTATTATACTGCTTTATTCGCTACGTTTTCCAAGCTTTTCTCTCTCCGGTTGTAAATCTTAATTATTGCACCAAGGGAGCCCGTTACACAGATTTTAATTACTTGTAATGACGCCACTAAAAACACAACACAACCAAAAAGTGAGTTTTACCATGAAACATTAGCATCAGCAATAAGAAGTGCACAGAAATAAATGGTAAAATAAAACATAAGCCTATCAACAACATCATTCTTCCTCGCCATCAGTATTTTTTAAACCAATTTCTCCTTCAAATAAGAAGGCTATTATTGCGGTGATGTGATCATGACTTCAATTCACTTTTTATTTTCTACTTAAACTACCCAATCAAAAAGTAGAAAGCTTGAAAAATTAATTTCTCCTCGAGAAAACAAAAAAGCTTCCAATTTAATTT
>JAQFXM010007239.1:0-12112 GCA_034693345.1 Entomobrya multifasciata | reverse complement strand
AGGGGATTCCGGAGGGAATTGGGAGGGAGTTGAGGTGTATGAGGGAGGGGGATAGGGTGAGATGGAGGATGGAGGAAACGGAGGGAAAGGGGGAGGAGCTTGTGTTTGAAGTGAAGGTGGAAGAAATTGAACAGGTAAGTGAAGTAAATTAGAATTAGTTTAATTGGAGGTGTAGTTAAAATTTTTATTGGAGGGATTTTTTTTTGTATTTTTGGAGGTCGTGGATCCATTCGAGCTGAGTTTGAAGGAGAAGGTGGAGGTTTGTGGGCGGATGATCGACGAAGGAATGGAGTATTGGAGGAGGGGATGGTGGGAGGCGGCGGGATGTAAGATGGAAAGAGTGAGGGAGTATTTGACGGAGTCGAAGATGTTTCTTAAGGAGGTGCCGAAGGAGCTTGGAGGGAAGGTGGATGAGTTGTTGGTAAAGGCGTTGGTGAAATTGGTGGAGTTGGAGGGGAAGGTAAAGGGGATGGAGCAGAGGATGGCTTTGGAATATGCGAATGAGGGGGTTGCGATTGTGGAGGGAATGGAGGGAAAGGGCCTGGATGAGATGGTGGAGGTTTGGAGGGTTAGGGGTGAGTTGTGGAAGAGGATGGGAGAGTGGGAGAAGGCGGAAAAGGATTTTGGGAGGGTGGTGGAGGCAATGAAGGGAAAATTGGAGGGAGGAGAAGGGGGGAAAGATGAGGAGAAATTGGAGGGTGAGTTGGAGGAAAAGCTGAAGCAAATGAAGATAAAGTTGGAGGGGGAAGTTGAGAATGCGAGGCAGATGGGGATTAAGGAGAAGAAGGAGTATCCGTTCAGATATGTTCCGCCGAAATGAAATTCAAATGTGTGGTTTTGATGATAATTAAAATTAATTTTGTTCATCAGTTAAGAAATGTGTTTGTAAGTTTTATTTTCAAATTAAATAAATAAATCATCTTAACAATATTACACAAGTACTTTCACACACAAGTTGTTCCAATATTTACAGATATTCTAGTAACAAATATAAATAATGGAAATCTCCCATCATTTCTTTTCGAAAGAATCTCAAGTCACCCCAAAAATCATAACAAGTTCATTTTTCAGAGCTGCATCTTGATGAAAGTAAACCATTTTCCAAGTTTAAAAAAATTAATTGTGTAATTAATTGAGAAACAGAATGTGCATTTTGAAATTTAGCAGTAAGTGAGTAACTTTAGTACACGGCTGTATATTGTCGTATGAAAATATAATAGAAATGGTATGCCAGCATTATTAGTTTTCTTTCTTCTTGGTAATGAGATAGTGGCTCATTAGTTAAGATGATAAAATTCCATTTGTGCAATAGACTATTTCTGGTTACAGAATTTATGTCAAGAATATGATGCCAATAACGATTTTCATGACTTATCCTAAATGAAGGAAACAAGTGTTAGTTTTATTTTGTAATTGTTAATGGAATCGTATTTTTGATGACAATTAAATGCATAGTGTTCATCAGTTAAGAAATGCGTTTGCTAGTTTTATTTTTAAATTGATTTAATTCAAATAAAGCAAACTTTTGATCTTAAAAATAATATCAATTTCACAAGTTCTTTCACGTTGAAGTCTTGAGTTTATGAGACCTGTTTTTGCATGATTGAAATTTCGTGACACAAAATTTGCAAGACAGTTTGGTAAAATTTAAGATGCTTTCCCAAAACTCTAAAACCATACAAGTTGACGCAATTGACAAACCTCCACCTAGAAAAACGAATATGACGAGAATATTACCCGACATGCTTGGTTTCGTAGGGACTACATTCTCTTTATATCTGAGGTCAGATCTGTTAATAAATTTTGGCCACCACTCTAGCAATCCAGTGTTAGGAATCAAGGAAAGGTGCTCAAGAATTGAGGATGGAACATATGCGCTTCTTTGATACCGAAAATGTACATCTGGGTACGTATAAGCATCACTGTTTACATCAGAATGTTTTCCAGACCTTTTAAGCGATCGATGGAAAACCTGTGCCAAATAATTGGGCAACACCCATGCAGTTTTACTGCAATTCTTCAAATCTTCCCAAATAACATCTTGTTGTAGTTTAAGAAAACGCTCATTTAAATCCCGTGTATTTGCAAATAGGCGACGAGATCCGTTAATTAAACCAACTCTAACCAGGTCTTCCAAAAAATCCAATGGTTCTCTAATTGCTTTAAATGCATTCTGATTCAGTTGAGAATAATTGGAGAGTTTTTCTAATTCGGGATTGAAACTGCTCGAATCGAAAATCTCAACGTACCCGAATAGATCAAAACTCAAATCTTTACAGATACGAAAAGCGTTGTTGCGCACAAATGGCGGAATAGCGTAATCTCTGCATTTCCATGGATACTCCCACGAATACCCGAATCCCATAATTCTACCGTACACCGTAATATTATCCTCGATAAGATCGTCAGCATTATGGTGCGATATTTCTGCTCTCGGCATTACAATTTTATACACGTTCTCACTTTTGAAAGCATTGCTAATTACCAAACCTGCCAAAAATGCTCCACTCATTACAAACCTCAATGCTTTATTGTTGGCCATTTTCTTTGGAAATGGGTTACCTTGTTCCAACAACATTTTATACATGCTTAAAATGCCACTTAACTGTAAAATCGACAAACGGTTATCTCTGTAAATCTTGGCAATAGTGATGGACAGAAGAACGACGGCTAGCAATATGAAAACCCACACAGTCCACTCGAAAACCGATACAAATTGGAGAAATGGGAACGGCTCGATTCCACGTGAGCCACAACTGAGAAAGTGGAGCCTCCCAAATAAATTGTGTATTCGAAATGTACTGCCAAAATAAAGTTTATCGTAGTCAAAAATAAAACCTTTCCTTCTATAGTGCTTTTTAATGTGGATGTATTCTGGGCTGTCAAACTCCAGGGGGCTATTTGATGTAAAATTTCCCATAAAGCCAGACAAAATGGATGCATATGCAAACGCAAGCATTTGTAGTTTATCCAAATCTCTTGACTTAAACATATGCATATGCTTCAATGGAAATGTTAACCTGACGGATTTTTCATTGACATAATTGGCTATTGATCTTGATAATTTGAAATCGTGGTTATAGTCTAGCTTTCCTGGAATGGGATCTAATTTGTTGGCTTTTATTACAAACATTATGCGGTCAAATGAAAGAAGTTTCACTGGATTGATTTTTACGAAATGGTGACATTCTAGACACGGGGAAACTATGTTCCAACTACAGACGTCGCATGACAATTCAGTTAGTATTTTCTGAATATTGAATTTGCAGACAACATGACCAGTAATCTGTACGTGATTATTCATTATGCGATCATTGTTTCCTGTTGCCCAAACTGCCAATGACGCCCAATCATGATGTCCTTCTAAGCTTGCTTTTGTTTCAATTAAAATGTGGACTAGGGGCCTCAAACTCAGTGGAAGATCTAATGTTACACCGCCTGAATTCAAATTATCAAAAATTTCTGTGAATTTTCTTAGACCAAATATGTGATTCGGCATGAACAAGTCAATCTGTATTTCCCCTTGCCATTGCTTTGATGACAAAATAAAGTTTAAATACTTTGACCCAAGACAGTCGTTACTGTTTTTATCCGCTGGCCATAATGAATAGAGATATCTAAATATTGCACAATTCTTAAAATGTTTGTCGGAAGGTTTGTCTATGGAAAAATTGCCATTTAGTTTGGATATCAGTTCCTTTGGAATATAAAGTGTGTCGTTATAGGACTCGCTTTTCTGTTTCCAGATATAGTCAACACGGCCAAAACCGACTTCAAAATGTCGCACCATCAAAGGAAAACTTAAGGTTGAATGCAAGTCAATGTACTCAAAATTATTGACTACAATCAGGCAGTGCTCATCACTAAATGGTTTGAGAGATGAGTACAAGTTATTAACAGTTTTTGGGATTTTACTTGACATTTGCATAGATTTAAAAAAATCCGAGCCTTTCTCTCTTCCAAGAACTTCATTTAACGCATTCAAAGACATTGAACGCAACAGCTTTGTGGTAAGAGTGTATTTCCATGTAATATTTGTGCTGCTTTCAGCTCTAGTGGGGCAAAATGTTTGTAGACTAAAAATAAAAACGTGAAAAAATAATTTCCAATTTGTAAATTCCATGTTTGACACAATATTTGATCGTTATACAAGTGGTTCTTAAGTGTTTGTTATAATGGTAAATACTTTAAGCTGAGAGGTAAGTAAATCAATGTTTCCATCAGACGCCTTAGTACTTTTTCACTTCAAAACGATTATATTGTCTAAAGTCGACACAAATGTTTACAAGGTTGACAACGCAAAAAATCCGTTGAGTTTGTTGTTCTTTTTTCACAATTTAAACTATTTTACATTTCTGAAATGAACTTCATTTTTATCAACTATTTAGTTTGAATTTTTAATTCGTTTTTAATAATCTTGGCTGTGATACAAAGAAGTGTTATACAATGAACTAAATATCGTATTCGGTGGATAAATGAAACAAATTGTCTTTATTTTCAAGACGAAACGTATCTAAATTTCCAGAATAAGGCGATAAAGAGTTAAATTATGTCATTTGCATATTGTTTTCACAAGTTGGGTGTTTTCGAATTTCGAACTATCGATACTTTCTGCAGCTCAACGACTAACTGTCAGTTCAAGGCTTATATGAGTTTGACTTCAACAGAAGTTATTAGTGGCCCATAGAATGAAGGAAAACTTTCCCAAAACGATTTGCTTCTCGCAAACAAGTTTGCGTGTAGGATGGCTGTCTGAACTGGTTTTGAATATTTTAGTATGGATGTGTAATATGTTGTTCCGAAAATATCTCGGTAAAATTATAAAACTCGTGAAATTTGTTCTTTTCCTGATAGCCACACGGTAATGGAATATAAATCTAGTGTTTAAATAACATGATGCTTATGCAAGTAATGAGGTTTATAAAAATAGTATTAATCATGCTATGCTTATCATGGCACGTGTGACATTTTTTTTGCTACGGGGCGTCGATCAAGTTCTCAATTCACATGCAAATGGTCGATAAAATGCATTTTGTTATTTTTTTCTATGTACACGTAATATTATCCATTTGCCATATTTTGTAATGTTCGAAGGTTTTGCAGAAAGGTATCATCGACTAAAGATACTTGTATATGGTAATTAATCCAAGATTTTACGTAATCAACTCCAAATATTGCATACAACTTTGTATTGTCGTATTTTTTAATGCAGCTGACTAAAGCTAATAGAGATGTTTAAATATCGAACATTTATGGATGTAGTTTTTGCCAGGGTAATCAATACCAGGCAGTTTCAATTCTGTTTCATTTGAGATCCAAAGTATGTCTTCCTTGGACTCGTATTCATGGGTTTCTGGATGAATATAATCAACACGGCCAAGAGCGACTTTAAAATGTCGTAGCATCAAAGGAAACCCACATATTGAATGTATATTGGTGAACCCAAAATTGTCAACTTCAATTAGGCAATAGATATACGTCAATAAATAGTTTGAAGGATTGGTACAAATTGTAAACAGTTTTTGCGATGATTGCTGACAGTCGCTTAGAGTTTAAAAAAAATCAATCTTTTTGTTCTTCGTAAATTTTCATTAGTTCGTTCACACCATTGAATGCAACAGTTTTGCTGTTTTGCTTGCTTTCAGGATGGTTTCAGCTTCGGTGAGAAAAAGATCTTAAACTGAAAAGAGCAACGTTAACAATTAAATAAACATTTTGCAATTCGATTCTTGCAATAGTATTCAGTTGCGCAAATTCTTTTCAGTGCTTTTCGCAGCCGACAATACTTCAGGTCGAGAGATCAATACTTCATTACGTTTACGACACTCATTTTTCACCTGGCCAAAAACAATTTCCTAATTTAAATTTGACACATCTATTTCGATTATCTATCTACATTTATGCATCTGAGTTTTCGTTGATCTAGTCGAAGATGTATGGCTATAGTAGTTGCAAGGTTGAACAAGTTATGTCTTTAAAACGAAAATATAGACCTTGCATTGCTCTCTGTCAGAACTGTACTACATATATTTGATTTTTTCATCTATATTTAAAAATTGCAATTTTTAAGTATAATCTAAATATATGGGCTGAAATTAGTTTTTCAATTTAATATTAAATTTTTGGAATAAAATACCCTTCAAGCAGGATTTTTGAAATTTATGATGTAATTTTAAGTTTCATTTGAAGAAGTGTGCTTGTTTGGATGGATAAACGTGTCAAAACTTGCAAAGTGATGAGTAAAGTTAAAATAATTTAGCTGTTTTTAGTTTCTGTACATTCAGTGTGATTTCACTATAGAAATATTGATAAATTTTTCAGTTCAATAAACAACCATCGTCTCAAGCTCTATTTAGGAGTTTGATTTCAGCGGCAGCACAACTGTTGCCTAGAATATCTTCAAGAACTAATTATAAAGCTCTTTACTGGTTGTGAACAAATATAACCTTAAGCAAAAATCGCATGTTCATAGTCCTCGAGAGGAAAATTACACAGTTTCGATACATACTTGTATGTAGATACATACATAAATCGAACGGACATACAAGAATGCATGTAGGAATTGTCTCGTCTCAAATACATTTGAATAATATCAGCATGTTCGAGTTGCATATTGTTTTATGAAAATCTCATTTAAATTTTGATATCCATGAAATTAGTTTAAAAAAAGTATAACTATGATAGTCATGCTTTAGAAAATTATATATATTATAAAACCAATATAATCAATTTTTGGATTTCCTGGCGCGTGTCAGGGTTCTCTTCTTTACCAAGGCGATGCATGTACATCCAGCTTTTACACGTTTACATGGGCTTGGTACAAAGTTTTTGATTTTGAAATTTTGATTGGGTATCTTTTGCAGAAACGCTACTTAGGTTTTTAATGATGGAACAGAAAAAATGACTTACGATTAAATTTTTTTTCGGTTGACTTAAGTTTCCATATACATTAGATGTTTGTCCAGTATTTGTTTTTAAGTGTGCGTTTGAAGCACAATTTGACAATTAAAATGATATGCCTGCAAAGAATTGTTTTGTTACTCGATCTTTTTCAAGTGCTTACACCATACTTTTATGTTTCTTTCTGTTTTGATATTTTTTATCACAATCTGCGTAATCTGGTAAACTAGTATTATTTCACTGTGAAAGCTTATAGATCGAAAAAGGACAAAAGTTGACTAAGTTAGTTAAGCCATTGTATTTACAATTTACAAATTAATTAACTTTTAAATAAATTAGTATATTGAATCATTATATATCAGTATATTAAACTAAAAATGTTCTTTTGAGGTGCTTTTACATTTCCCTTAATTTTGGTGGAGGTATAGACAAGGAGAAGGTTGGTAAAATATATGTGGCTGCTGAAAATCTATTTACTCTTAGGAGCAAGTATTTACGCTCTGGTAGTAAGCTTGTAAATTTAAGCGTTGTGGTTCATACAAGAATGGGAGAAAGTAAAACAGGATATTTGGAGGGCAGTGGAGGGGACGAAAGGAAATTTTGATTTAGGAAATGGTGGGTAAAATGAAAATAGAAGGATGGAGGGTGAGTTGGACATAAAGCTGAGACATAAAT
Organism: Entomobrya multifasciata; assembly: GCA_034693345.1. Taxonomy (NCBI): domain Eukaryota; kingdom Metazoa; phylum Arthropoda; class Collembola; order Entomobryomorpha; family Entomobryidae; genus Entomobrya; species Entomobrya multifasciata. Next base: position 4,537 of record JAQFXM010007239.1, on the reverse strand, counting down.
AGTATGGCAGATTGCAAATTTCATAAGGCAAAGCAGAGGAAGTTAAATTACAAACAAGTATACGTTAAAATTCATCTGCCAAAATACAATTTGAATAGGCTTTGATGATAATTTTATTAATTGAGTTCGTCAATTAAGATATCAGTTTGTTTCTATTTATTTTGTTTCTAAATTAAAGTAGCACTTCCTATCATTAAATTAAATTGACTTCCACTTTATCTATAAAAATATGTAGTTGAAAGTTTTCCCCTAGAATTTTGATACCTGTTTATGTTTGCTTGCAATTTAGTTACACCAAAGTTATAACCTATTATGGTGTAGCTTAAAATGCTTTTTCGCATTTCCATCTAATCATGCAAGTAAGTGCAAACGACAAGCCTCCATACAGAAAAACAAATATGACAAGAATATTTCCGGACATGCTGGGTGCAATGGGGATAGCATTTTCACTACCAAAAATGAGATCTGATCTATTAATAAACTTGGGCCACCATTCAAGTAACCCAGTGTTTGGAACCAAGGAGAATTGCACAAATATTGAGGTCCGCACATATCCATGCCAATACCGAAAATTTTATTTTGGCCATGCACAGTGTTGGGGATGGCTAAAAAATTTCGGTTTCGGTATCGTTCTCGGTATTGCCTTCAAATTATCTGCGGTATCGTTATCGTTCTCGGTATTGCATATGAGTAACTCTGCGGTATCGTTATCGTTTTCGTTATTCAGTTTAAAACAATTTCGGTACCGGTAGCGTTATCGTTATTTCATATGCTCAATTTTGTCGCAAAGCAGGCTTGCAGTGTAAGGCAACATGACATTTTTTGAGTATTTTCAGTGCCATAACAGTTTAAAGCCTCTTAAAACACTTTTACCACACGTATTAGCTAATTACGTTTCACTCAAATCTCCAGAAAAGGATAAAAATCAGCAAAAACTTTCTTTGAGCACGGAAAAAAGACAAATTGAATTTTAGCAGCGGTATCGTTATCGTTCTCCGTAAACGAGTAAGAACTTTTGCGTTATCGTTATAGGTATCGTTATTTCTCAGTTGGGAGATGGGGTACGGTATCGATATCGGTACCCAAAATAACGATAACGTAACGATAACGATAACGTAACGATAACGATTGGTATTTCTACCGCGGTAAATAACGATCATCAACACTGAATACAAGTAATTTTGAGGTTGGAAATTGTGCTCAAATTACCGCTTCATTTTGGTATTTTGTAAGATGATTTTCTGTTAGTAATCTTATCTCTGCTTCTTTTTCCGAATCTGACAAGGAGATGCTGCCGATTTCTGGACAACAGTTTGGTAATTGATTGGAAACATTAAACCCGTAATTTATATGTGGAAATGATTGAACTTTACACTGTACGAAGAATAAATATATTAGAAGGTTAAAAAATACAAACGCGTGCATATTGACTTCGCACAGAACATAAAATATTAAAGAGGTGGTTAAGCTAGATTTCAAATTAGACTGAAAAAAGTCTGACTATGAGTCAAAATATTAAATTGGTAGGCAAAAGAAGCAAAGAACGATGCAATGCATAGGATCAAATGTCAAGAACATCTCAAATGGATTTATTACCAATTAAAATACACATTTATGTTCACCTTTGTTCACCTAAATCGTGTTTCAACACGAAGTACTGTAGCAAACATAATATGCATATATTTTCCACTGATCTGTACTGTGTGACCACTTCGACCTATTTAGTTCAATTGCAGCATTTTGATATGGTGTAATTGATTAAATTTCACAAAAGACTGCTTAAGTTGCATGATTGATAAATAAATAAATATGATTTGAGCGTGAGAAATATAAAATATTTAACTATCATATTTTATAACGGTTCGAAAGCATCAAGGTTTGGTGACTTCTAGTTTTTTATTGTGATCTTGTCAACACAAAAATGATTCCGAAAACAGTTTATTAAGTCATTTATTACTAAATATTTAGTAAATTATGTCAACAATTAAGAAAGTTACAGTCCTTACATGTAAACATACTGAACAACAAAAAATTAAATTTTATTGCAACGTTTACACAATCCACAATTATTTGAATGAACACTGAGCTTGAACTTTTTAACCCTTTGGCAGCAAGTTTATCAATGGGTTCCGGAGCAAGTGGCTCAGCATAGACCATGCCAAATTCTGATTAGAAAAAATATGCTAATCTTAAAAGAAGCATGAGAAGTAGTTGGTGATTTCGAAATTTCAGCCAAGCTCTTTTACATTTTAGCGGTAACCGATAAATATAATCACTATCAACAAACTGACCCTTTATTTAACATTATTGCCAGTTAATCACTGATGAATTACTCATACAATAATGAAATAACAAAAACAACATCAGTACTTATCAAATATGAAGTAAAGCAGAAAGTTTACTCAGTAATGAAGATCCAATAGTAGCTTAAAGACAGTAAAAAGTTGAAAATAGAGAAAATTGCACTGAAGTATTTACGTGGTGTCCTGAAAGTAATGGTGTTGAACTGACATCTCATTTTCACCTTTTTTGATATGTTATATAATCATTCCGATTCATCTTCGTGTTTTCTTCATGTCTTGACGATCGTTTTTGTATCGATATTAACATGCAATGAAACAATGTGCTATATTGGGGTAAGAAATAAACATAAAGCTACTCATACATCAAATATTATTCACAAATACAAAATTTATTATTACCATGCCTCGTACTATTTGTCCGAATAAAATAAAACAAAAATCCGTATACGTAAAAAAAGGAAATAAGTTTTTCTGATTTCATGTTAAACTTATTTTATTTTCCAGTAGGGAAGCTGATTTATTGCTCGCTGAGCTTTCAAACATCATATTTATTACTTTATTTTCAAACTTGTGTTTGGGATAACTGAACAAAAGACAACTCACGGAAACAAAATGGAGTTAATAGGACTTCATTTCATGCAAATAAGTACATTTACAGCACAAGTCAAAATAACATATGGGTAAAGCGTAATCGTTTTTTGCTGTTATGAAAAATAAGTTAATTTTATCTTGTCAAATGTCTACAAACTGACAAAAGTATGATTTTCCACTTCAATATTTGAATTTTCAATGTACTATTTATTAATACTAGTATTGTAAGGAATATATTCTTCTGAACAGAACAAAAGCGTTGATCACAAGTCATAAATGACTTTATAGCTTTAATTTCAACTATCGAGCTTTTGTTTGCATCTTGATTATATTCCTGGCATTTGAGTTCTTCCATTTTATCATTTACTACATACACATATGCCCCCAAACATAGAATTGCTAATGAAATGCCTAACCACAAGCAATTGGTGTACAATCGATACATTATCATGTTATTTAATGGCTTCGTTGATTCATCTTGAGGTTCTAAAATATTGGATGAATAAATCTTTTCCACCACCATAGTTTTACTTGTATTGACGTATTCTTCAACGAATTTAACTCTTATTTCTTTGTCCTCAATTTTATCCCAATATTCACCTAGACCAGACTCATACCAACTAGCCAAAACTGATAAAACCAGATTGGCAAAATATGTTTTCTGTACAAGCCATTGATTCCACATACCGAAATCCTCAACGACTATTTCGTCACTAACCCACTTGTTGGTTAATTGCTTAGATAAAAGTAACAGTTTTATTGACTGATCCATTCGATTTAAAAATGCAAACTTGTCACCAAACTACTTTTATTGTAGTACGTCATGGCTTTTAGTTCACATGATGCATAGTTTGACTCAATAAGATGAACTTGATCCGAAGTAAGATTAAAAAGTGGGCAATAATGTAAATTTTCTGAAGTCTTGATAGATATCGAGATGTAAAAGTGTTTTTATTTTTCAGTCGATTTAAATTATATTTAAGTAACGTTCTCATATGTAATGTTGAAGATGTATAGCCAGACATTGCATCAATCATGTATAATGAAGTGACTATTGGAATGTCAAAAGAAGCAACTTGTGGTAAAGTTTCAGGAACCCATGGTTCTACTTGTACCGACAAGCTGTAAGTAATTGCCAGTATCAGAGAAAACCCACTTCAAAATAAGACAATATTTCCTATAGTTTTTGGTATTTTTACAGACGAACGCTGAATCAAAGGATTAGCATACATGCAAATTAACATAGATCAATGTGAATTTTCTTATGCAATTCGTATATCACATTAGCATACGTAAGATAAGACACGAGAAGAAGGATCCACAGTTTTAATTTCATCGGTGAAATATGACTGCCCATTGGTGATACCGGTCCTGTTTTTCCGTCTTGCTTTCCCCGTCGTCTTGTGATATTTTTGTCACGTTATTTTTTATGTCCAGGAATCTTATTAAAAATCTGCATTGATTTAAACCAAAAAGTCTATACTATTTCAGGAATTCACAACATTTTAGTTTTACATTGTTATTTCCTTGTGTGAAACTTCATTTCAATTTTTGGAATGACACAATTTGAATTTGAGAAACGATACTTCCAACGAATCTTCAAAGAAGCCATCTTCATACAAAAATACCCCAACAATATGAAT
>JAQFXM010007238.1:0-12115 GCA_034693345.1 Entomobrya multifasciata | reverse complement strand
TCCCATACAAGCAACCTTATTACAAGTAAGTTGAAGACTGAAGAAAAAATGACATGTCAACTTTCACCAGCGTCTCTCGCTAAAAATTTGTCTATGATACTTGATATTACGACGCATTCTTCGTTTTGTTATGAGTGTGTTGAGTGTGCTAGTTCCTTTTCAGAAGAACTATACTAGGAAGCCATTATCTAAAGCTTATCCAACGAAACCATTAAAAATATTCTTATTCATTTACTTGACAGCAACTAAAATAATATTTAAACCAAAAATAGATGTTTCATTGTAGCTCCGGTAGAAGATCAATTTATTTTATCAGTGTAATCATGCTACATTTAACTTAAGCTCAGCTCTGACAATGACTCTAAGGTTAATAAAATATTTCTAATCTTGTTTTTATTTACCCGAATTTCACCCAATGATAGCATAACCGATAAACCTCATTTGCGAAATTATATTTCACAAGTTATTTAAAATATTTATACAATGCATATTGTGAGTTTTCATGACATAACACATTTATAACATGTAAAAACCAACTGGCTACATATTGATATAAATTGCGTCTTGTGGTCTAGCAAACAAATTATAACACCCAGAAAATTTCAATTCTGTATAAATTATTATACAGATACCGAAAATATAATTACTTTAACATGCGTTTTGTATTAAATTCACACATGCATCTTGAATTAGTTTGCATGAACGATATTTATGTCTGGATGCATTCATACATCTGTATCTGGCAATTGTGCTATAGTTTTGCCGATAAGAATACTATATTGCATCTCATATGTTTCTCGGTTGTTAGTAATTTATATGAATTTTTCTTTTGTGCGATGACCCCAGTATTCTATTCCATACAAATGACTACAAATCGTAGTAAAGACGGATTATCTGTCATTTGAAGTTGAAGAAATTTGCACGTGAATTGAATCTAGAGGAAAGTGTTCCTTATGGCAGCAATTTTTCAAGTCATTGCGTGAAGTTCCAACAGATAAATTTTGCAGCAGCAAAATATATCACGTAGAGTAAAGCACATATTTTTATGCGAGTAAAATATGAAGCACAAGAATGCAGAAAAAGAAAAACAATGCAACAGAAATCAAAGAGAATAATCCATTCCATTTACCAATAAATTAACTGAGTATTTGGGATTAATGTTTGGTCGCATCATCAAAAACCTGATTGAACTGCAATATAGCATTTTACTACAGATAAAACGAATATAGATGTAAGCCAGAAAAAGGCGAATACTACTCCAATTTTTTGTTTAATGGGTACGGGTGCAAGTTCTAAAAATAAAGTAAATGCCTCTGGTGTATATACGCAACAAAGTAAGTGTTTGTAATATTTGGTTAGGCTGGACTGAAAGCTTCCTCTAGAAACAATTGCTTTGACAATCAACACCTCATTTGTGTCATGTGACAAAAAAATCTGATTTAGCAAGCCCGCTTATGTAGTCGGGCTAAAATAGTTATCAAATCAAATCATATCTTTCAGAGTGCTGAGCTTTTATGTATTTTGCTTGCATAATTAATACTATCGCAAGAAAATATATACGTGATGATTCACGTACTTAGATACAAAACAAAATATTAGATTTTTATGCTGTCAAGTTCATAATTCAAGCTTTATGGAAAATAAAACTCGCTACTTCAGATGTATTTCACTTACACTTTTCATTTATTTGAATCCCTACATAACAAAATGCTTGGATTTTGTCAAACTTGTGTTTGTTGCGTAGTCATATTTTGGATTAGTTTTAGGATCAAGCATCATAATCCTGAAGTAAATATATAATACATGACATACAAAAAACTGACTCAGTTGCTGGTTGGCCGTCAAACGAGTCAGTACATGTTTCTACGCTGCTAACCTGCTTTCCTTTGACAATTCTTCCCGGCGTCTATCTTAAAATAAGCATATCTGGCTTTTTGGTTCTGTAGTTATTGTGCTAAATAGTAAAGTTCTTTAGACTTTTTCTGTACAAATACATATTAAAATCAGTTGACATCCCGCCATGGCGAGTTCCCGTTTATTTACAGAACTACTTTTTCTTATCACATTTTATAAACTCATATTCGTCATACCGGAAAATATTAATTTTGAAAATGAAGTGTTTGAATTAGAGTCTCTCAACTTGGCCAATGTCAACTCTATAAGCAAAGTCAGTTTTACCATGAATTCAAAATTAGTCTCCAAACTATCTAATATGTCCACTGTCACGGCTTTTCAAAACGATCAACCTAAGGTAACCAATAGTGAAGTGCAAAATATGACATTATTGATTAGATTTTCAGTGGCTGCAATCATTAGTATTGCAGTTAATATACGAGTATTATATATTGTTATTGTTACATCAAAACGAAAAACCAGGTACAGGCCACTTTAAATTCAGTTAATATTATACAAAAAAACATATTTCACCGAACAAGTTTATTGTAATAATTTATTTCGTAGACCGGCCAACATTCTTGTTGCTCATTTGTCATCTATTGCCATTGGATTTACGTGCCTGATGTATATATACATGTTTTCAAAGGCTAATATCATTAGTCTAACTGTACCAGGAGTGTGCAAGCTCATGTCATTTTTGTTGAGTTAGTTACTGATTTTTTAAACACTATTTTGTCATTAGACTTTAAGATTTTGACTTACCAAAATAATATTTTTAATTGCAGACGCCATTTACAATATTTTTTCGCTAAATGTTGGGGCAATTATTTGGACACGCACTAAGCACGGTGCAGTTAACTTAAGAACAGGTTCAGCTTATTTTTCAATACATTTGATGTGGGCTATTACAATTTATGGCAACATGACTACCATTTTCATGATAGAACCAGATATTGAAAGCAACAAGTGTAAAGAGGTACGTGATATTTTTATTGATTAATTTATTAGGTTTCATCATTTGTATTGTGTATTTAAATGCTGAACAATTGTATGATTTTGTTTTGTCTTTTGCTAAAGTTGTCTTGCTATGCACTGGTTTTATTTCTTGTATATACAAACCAGGTAAATAAAATTTTATGTATGGTATTAAAACATAGAATTGAAGATTCAAATAGTTATATTTTGTATATAAATGGTCGTAAATTTATTTATTGTTACATGGTTTTATCTAATATACAGTTAACTGTTCCCTTAAAATAAAACGCATAACAAATTTATTTTTTAATTGATACACAGTGACTTTAAAACAAGCTAACATGCTTGAGAAAGTTACAAATTTTGGATTTTGACAAATTCAACTCAAAATCATAAGTTTTGTTTTTTTGAATTACAGAAGCTTCTATTTCGTTCATTTTCTGTAACGACAGCATATGAATTCCTGGTCTTCTTATTTTTCAATGTAATGGTTTGTCTATATCTTATCAAAGGTAATTACTAAATTCGTTTTCAAAATCGTAATATTTTTAAATACATTTAAGTGAAAATGTGTGCTTCTTTTCTGATGGTTTATAGCTGCAATCAAGGTACAATCTTCCATAAGTTACCTGAAATTCTCAAAAGTAAGACCGCTGTATGATATATTTGCAATGGTGAGTAATTCATAATATTTTGACTTTGAACCTTTTTCCATTTTGCTTGGTTAGACGAAACGAATGACGAAACGAATGCAACAAGTTCGATTTGTGCAGCTGCAAACAGTTGTATTTGTACTATGTTGGTTTCCAAGTGGACTTTGCAGATTTCTTTACCAGTTGCTCTCCCGGCTTGAGATGACCAAAGACACTGCCAAGTACCTTTCTCCGTTTTTAATTTTGAGCAACATTGTATTTATTCTGTGCCCACTTAGTTATGTGTTTTTACTCGAGGAAATGTCTATTGCCAATATATTTGTACCTTGTTTGTACAGAACTGTGAATTCAAAATCAGATACAAACACTGCAGAAAAGTCTACAACTTCTTCAAACAAAACCAAATATGAAGCTGGAGAAAGATACGGGAAGTTTGAATTAATAGAAATGAATACGTTAACTCCTGACGGGTTTACAAGAACATCAGGAAGGTTATCGTTTTCATTGCAGCCAATAATTTCGTCAGAACATACCGTCCACACTGAAGACACCGTTATAACCTCACCGGTAACTTGTTCAACTGCTCTTCAGCGAGAAACTGTCACAGTCGAAGTGCATTCGGAACTAAACCGCCCAGTTGAAAATAAAGTGGTGTTTCTTTAACCGAAAAATGAGTTTTTTAGATAAAATTATTGAAGTCGTGTAAATTTAAAATTAAATATAATTCAAAAAGGACATTTCAAGTTTGAGTTAGTGCCAAAGATAATTACAACAAATGTACAGATAAGACCAGCATTGTACAAAGAAAAGCTTCATTTCAAATTTAATCCTGTGTCTTGGGATTTAATTTCTATCCAAAAATGTATAGAATACATTGGAATTAAACGACATGTGATAGCACTTTTGCATTTGGCTACTACTTAAATATTAAATTGTTCGTTATTGTGAGTGTACAATCACTTCACTACCTTTCCAATCAATAATCAATCAAAAATATTCGGGTGATCAATTTCCAGCTAAAAACATGCTATGGGGCAATGCAAAACTACCAATGAGGTAATAGAAAATAATATGACAACAAATAGTCAACTTACTTCGCAGTTTGATGTAAAAGGTAAATTGATACGGCTTGAATAGATTCCCATCTAATAGCTAGAGAAAGTTGTATTGCATTTTTTATTTAAATACTCTATTCGATGAGTACAAGCTGTGTTGTTAAATCACGTCTTTATACCGAAGGAAAGCTGGATAAAATTACAAGGGCATTATAAAACAAACTATTAAATATTTTTGTGGAAGCCTGTTTCAACAAAAACACTATTAAAACTCAAATCCGAACACCATAATTACAAGGTTAGAGGAATACACAGACATAAATTACATTTATCCTTGTGTAAAATTATAAAGTTGATTGCACATGGTATAAATTGATACAGGGTGTAATTTTTTGTATATGTTTATCTAGTGTAGGCTAAGCAAAACAAGGAAATGTTGTTTTTCTTGCTTTATCACATCTATCTATTTTTTATATGAATAAGTTTTCTATTCACAAATTTTATTCTTTCAAAATCTAAAATCAAACTCGAAGTTTCTTGAAATTAACATTTTTTATCTGTGAATATTTCGGTTTAAGTGTCGTCGCCACACAATGGATTACGTTTCCAATTGTAACATGAGTTCAGTTTGCTGTTTTCTCTTCAGACAACATGAAATAGATACATTACGAATACACACTCTCATCTTTTAAAAACGCATATTTTATAAATTCTACATAAATGGATAAATAAACTAGACCTTTGAAGATAAAGTTTTTTTGGCAACGGAGAATTTTTCATACATAGGTGTTGAAGTAAGAGTATGACGTGATTTTTCACCTTTCGGTGTTGAATGAAAATTGTAAGGAAAATTGGGTACTTATGTATATATTCATTTCATTTACATATTGGTAAGGCTTAATTAAACTTGATACCAACAACATGCTTGGCTGTCGTAGATTATGCAGTTGAAAGTATGTGATCCCATTTTTTAAACCGTCAACAAATCCAAGCAAAATGCAAACAACCACAGAATTCCTCCATTTCACTTGTTTGTTAATTCTAAATCCTCTTAACGTTGTGGCTGATCTGGATCATTTTAGTTTTTTAGTTTCTTTTACATTAAGTAGGATACGTAAAATTTCAAAAGGTACTACACTTTACATTTTACATACCTTTGGGTTATACAATGTCTGATAAAGGATTTTACTGGTTTCTAAATTTATAAATAGTATGACATATTTTGGCTTTTATTGCTAAAATAGGTCAATCTATTCATAAGTTTCAAGAAATAATGATCTCAAGTAAATTTTGACTCGTACACATGTACGTATGCCTGATATGACATTTCAAAGAAATATAAACAGATTATTTAGAGCTTGCAGGTTAATAATAATAGCTAGTTATATTAAATATGAGAAGCTAAGATGCAAGATTTTGACAGTAAGTGTGAAGCCTAAGATCAGATTGGTAGTGTGTATCATTTTTCAGGGACTCACAGATTTGGAGATATATGAAGACCTAATATTTTGTATATCATAATAGGATTATGAAGTAGTATTTGATTCAAAAGAATACACATTAATGTTGTGGCGCATACTGCGTACTCAGAAATGTTGAGCAAAGCAACCTTACAGAGAGAAAAAAGTTACCAAAAGTTTTTAAAAACGTCAACTTTCACCAACTTCTTTCAGTGACAGTAATGCTTTGTTATACTTTTTATTGCAACACATTCTACGATTCAGAGGATTATGTTTTTTCTTTTATTTTCTGGAGAACTATACTCGGAAGCCATAAGGTTAAGATTACCTAACGATACTAATGTAAATATTCTGTGCTCATTTGTTTCGCAGAAACCAAAGTATAACGTAAAACAAAAATATAGGCTTCATTGTTGCTTATGTACAAGATCAAGTTATTCTTTCAGTGTTATTATGCTAGAGTTGACATAACTTCAGCTTTAAAAACATCGTTAGGTTCTCAAAAAGGACTTCAGTATTGAGTATATGCTAAAAATAAACATAATAGCTCAGCTTCTGTTTGCTTTTAAGAAATCACAAAATCGAACAAAATAAGTTTTGAAAAATTACCATCTCAGATATGGGTTCTGAAGTATAAAAATGCAAAGTTGAATTGTTGTTCCTTAATTTCAGAAAAACTGGGCGTAGCCTAGTATCAATTTGTTTTCTTTTGGTAGGAAAAGGAAGCATGTTGAAAATGTTGAAAGCACATTACACAGCGTATTCTTTTATTTTGAAATATAACTTTTTAGAATTTAGTTACACTTATTGTTTTAACTTGTCTTCAGATTTCAATGAAGATGGCACTAGATACATTATTTTATTTCGTATCTAAACGAGTAATCTTAGTCGTTTTCGTTGAAGCTGTATGTAATCGTTATGCAGCCATGTAAACGAATAACTTGTGAGATTAATTTTCAGTAGAATTTTTTACATCAAATTTAATTGTATCAACAGCTTGTTTCATCGTTTTTTGTTCAAACGAAAGGCATAAGCCTGCTTAAGTATAAATATATTGATTTTCCAAATGAGAATATTCACTACTTTCTGCTATATTATATTGAAGGCATAGTCAAATACACAAACTTAAAGTCATCAGAACATAGGCAGCACATTATAGTCACACTTTTATGTAATTTCGACACATTTTTTTGCTACATAAGCTATTACCTAATAATTTAATTCATTTTTATTTAATTTTTTGTAGTTTTCTTGTCCTCATAAAAGAGTTTTATGGAATGAAATAGGATTACACATACTTTAGTCACAATGAACTGTGTGGGTTTCAGTAATATACAAGGAAAAACAATGTTGGGTCTTAACAAGTTATTTCCCGTGACTAATTATGTTTCAATTTAGGGTACATTTGAATGTAAATTTTTTCTGTCTTTTTTTTAAAGAGTTTTTACTTAGATATTTTTTCAACTTACACGGGAACACAAAAAAGTTCGGGTCACTGATAAATAAATTAATAAACAACAATTACGGGTCATTTTTTCCCTCGGTTTACGACTTTGTAACATTTTCTTATGTAAACAAGCAGTTAACTACGTCGATATTTTGTTTTGTACACTATAAGACGTTTTGTAAGTCAAAATAATAATAATAGGTAAAAAATAGTAAAATAACATTTTATTTGTCATTTTATTTGTCAGGAACTGATATCTGTCTTTTTGCGCTCTAAGATGATCTTTACGAGTACAGATAGCGCAGAATTAACTGTTAACATACTGATCTGTGACCGGTTTATAATTTTCCAAGTTGGACTGATACATAGGAAAAATCATTTGAAAAAGTTGTATAGACTGATCATATAGAGCTCTAAAAATACATCAAAAGAACTTTATCTAGAAATTGAGCTCATTAGAAGTATTAAAAACATGTATTGTGCAGACAGCTGAAAGTTTGCTCAATGTAATATACACGTATGAAATCAAACTACTAAACTTACTGTACGAGCAAGCAAACATGCAAGCATATTCCAATTAGCGATAATCATATTAAAAAAATTAGCAACATCTACTAAAAGATCCGGTAGCTTAAGGGTCTGGGTTTGTATTTTTTCCATCGGCCCGATTTAAAGCAACTGAATTTAAAACAACATTAGAGAAAGTAAAATAAAATTGAATTAAAATTGAATTTACGTCTATGCGATTTCAGCATAAAATCCCTGTGAGAAGCAATATTACCAAGTAAGTATTTTGCTGCTGTAAAAAAGTAGCAAAAATAACAAATTTTATGTTATAAAAGCAAACATTATACGTTATAGTTATAAACAACCTTTTTTAGGGTTGCATGTTACTAAAAACAGTTAAACTTCAAAGACATTTCAAAAGACATTACTTGCAAATCGTTTTAGCACATATTTTGAACATGTAAGCCATAAACTACAAAAACTAAAGCGGTTTTAATATAGTATGATCTCAAATTGGTTGAAGAGAGAACCTCCGAGCCACAATCAGTAAAAAAGGTATGATCCATCGAGAAAACTTTTCAGTTATACGAAGGAAAGCAACAAGTTCAGTTCAAGGCTTTCTCGTTCACTTGAGTGAGGCTTGCTTTCCCTTTGTGTTTTTCTATCATTCAATATCATACGATATACATATTAGAAATGGTTTTGGTGTTTGTTGCATGTGATTATTTTCTACTTAGAAATAGAACAGTTTTAAGCTGTTTTTCAAACAAACTCAACTTTTTCAGTAGTTTTATTAATGATAATGAGCAATCACAAATTATTTTCGATACTATTTTTTCTGTGAGTTTTTTTATAAATCTTCTCACGCCATGCCAACTAATATTAACACACCTATTGACAGATAAAAGTCACTTATCTTAATCCTGATCTTTTGGCCTTGTTTCGAAACGTTTAAACCTTGCTAAATATTCTACTGCTAATTCGTCATTTATCACAAATTTAGTGAATAAACAAGTGACCAAAGTTTACCCAAACGTGAAAAAATCCAAAATTTCAACTTCTTAATTACAATTTCTGTCTCTGTAGCTCTCAGTGTGTTGATCAATGCACGAGTATTTTATATTGTTTTCATAACATCAAAACAGAAGTTCAGGTATGTGAGCGATGTTATATAAATTAATGTATACATACAACACTAATATTTTACCTCAAATAATTCATTTTAAGTGATTTTGATTCACTGATAGACCGGCTAATACCCTAGTTGCTCATTTGTCATCAGTTATCATCGGATATACACTTGTAATGTACGTATTTGTCCTGTAGAAAACAAATGTGTTTAGGTTGTCTGCACCCGAAATTTGCAAGTTTATGTCATTTTTGAAAGTTTGTAGTGCTAAAAATAGTATATTTGACATAGCCCTCATATTACCAGGAAAGTATTTACTGTTTGGCTGTTCTCCTGAAGATAACGTTCGAAGGAAGCCGTAAAGTGAAACGTCTTCTAAGAAATAAGCTAATGGAATTATTTTGTAGACAATTGTTTGGCGGCAGCCAAAGTATTATGCCAATCATCCAGACAGGTGTTTTATATCTTACATTGCGTTCAAATATAGAACTGTAGTTTGATGGCAAAGTCAAGACCAAACAAAATCCCAAAGCTGATGTTTATTTTCGAATCATCACAAAACCGAACAAAGCAAAAGTTGATCATCTCGGATATCAATCCTGAAAAGACATAACGATGCTTTTTTCTTGTCTGAATAATGTACTTACCTGAAAGCATGTTTTCGTGTATGCGGATTCTATAAAATCGAGAAAAAAATCAAATGAATTCATATTATTGAATTTCAAAATTGATTGCTGTAGCGTGGTATCTCTTTTAATTTGATTGTTTGGAACAGCCATTAAGTAAGATGACAACTTTGCCTGATGAAGCCCAGCATATAATATTATTTGAAATCATAGCTGTTTTTCATTTAGTAGCTACTTATGGTTTAGCGTATTATTTTATTTACGATATCACCGGCTCAATTATCGTTCTCAGAAATAAGTTAACGTTACAACTGCTATGATGAGAGATCAATTTCAGTATGCTTCCAATAAAAAGGCATTAAAACGAAACCTTGTAAACAAGAAAAGGGAAATTAATATTCATTGGAATAGTTAATATCATGTTTGCTTAACTTATGAACTTGCTCGATCGTTCCTAGTTCAAACGAATTGAAAAAGCCTGTTTAAATAAGCACAAAACAAATTATTTTCAAGAAGTGCAAGATCATCACTATCTGTTGACAAAGGCATACATAAATACACATTATTTTTTAAATAGAATATTGTGGGTTCATCAAAGTTACTCCTTCACTATCACAGAATTAATACCATTTTGGCAATTCAACAATGTTTTGCTGTATACGCAGTTGTATGTACAACATTTCCTTCCCGCTTGTCTTAAAAGCTCCAACTGAGCTCCGAAAATGTTTTTTTTTATTAATTAGGGTTACGTTTTGCGATTATGATATTTTAGGTAGGTTTTCAGTATTGTTCAGGAAAACGTCACTTTAAATTTGGACTTAAACAAATAATTCACCTGACTAATAATGATTTAATTACGTTTTCGGATTAAAATTACCTCATTTCGTCTATGACAATGGTGATAAAATAAATTAAGACTGATGCGTACACACAATTATGTTGAAATGACGCATGGATTAATACAACAAACTTTAAAAATACATCATATCAGCTTGATTCTGGGATTCATTAGAAGCATTGAATTTATCACAATATGTTTTCTCATATACACCTAGAAAACTAAAATATTATCGCAAAATGCTCCATGGGTCGAGAGCCCGAAGGAGATATAAATAAAAGATACATACGTACATAAATACATACATACATCGTTAGAGAGTAAAAGGGAACCAAAAAAGTGAAAATTACTTGTAAGGTTTTCTTATTTTGGTTCATGGTGCACTTATGCACAACATAACACATAGAAAGACTTGTTAAAGACAGGATCTCGTATTCTAATGAAACCTAGATTAAAGTATAATAGTTATGTGTGTATAAACATTCATTTGTGCACATCATTTGTTTTCGACATTTGTAAATCGAAAGTCTAAGTATACAAAATAATGTTAAGCTCAAATGACCATTATCATTAAAATATGAACGGTTCAATATTGAGGATGTACTTTAGATAGATACAAATAAATATCAAATGAAAAAAATTCGCTTATGAATCACTCATAATATTGTGGTTAACTATATCCTATTATTTGTTTGAGTGACTCTTTTTGATGAAATGTCCCTATTAAAATAAATTATATCAAAAAATATATGAATCAGTATGGAACGTTTTGTAGAGCATTATTCTTGCTTTAATATAAAATGAAATATTATATTTAATCGGATATAAGCAATAGTAGTAAACTTAAAAGTGAAAATGTAGGGTAAAATAGTACATTAAACAAACGTTTTTGCTTTAAGTTTTGGTCAACCATTTATTAAGCTCATTGTGGTGTTTATTAAAACTAATAATAGTGAATAATGTCATTGCACATTCGCTTACGATTTGTGTAGTTAATAAGTAAGTTGATATGTAATATTGAAAAACTTTGTGCTTGCAAACTGCTGAGAAATATTGCTGCATATAGAAAATAAATGAAATGAATGCTTTTGAATTATTTTTTTCCAATGATACTTTCTATCATTTTTAATGTGCAGCTTACTGTATGTTTTGCTCTTTGTACTTTGTGTAAAATTGTTTTCCAAGTAAGATTTGAAAAATATATTGAAGCTCTCACAGAATTATGTTTGCTTCATTTTCTTCTATAAATTACGATTTGTAATTTAGTTAGTATTCAGGATTGGAACAAGTCGATCAAATCACATTCGTGACTGTAACCTTTTCGACCTTATCGCATAGATACATAATACCTTAATAATACGCTACTAATGCATGCGTAAACAAGTCATGTCAAGACATGAAGAAAAGACGAAGATGAAGCATGACATGTAATGTAGAGACATGTGAAGACAAGTCATATCAAGAAAAGTTTTTGACCTCTAGTGGCCCTGTGGGTCGGATTTGACCCATGGTGCCTTGACAAAAGTTGA
>JAQFXM010007237.1:0-12117 GCA_034693345.1 Entomobrya multifasciata | reverse complement strand
ATTATTAAGTAGTGCGAGGTACTTCTTACTACTTGTTGATTTCGTATTTCATGTCTGTCTGTATGTATTTATGTCTGTCTGTGAACGCTCTAATTCAAAAAACACTTTGACCTACAAACTTCAAATTTGGTACACAAGTACCTTACGGTTAAATTAAGAAGTCTATTAATTTTCAGCCAAATCGGTGTAACGGTACCGGAGTAACGACCAATTAACGGTTACATGCTAATCAAATGGCAAAAAATATTATCAAATGAATCCATAGATTAGACTATTAACATCAAACTTTGTCAAGAGACCTTAGTTTAAACTCAATAGTTTTGGAGATACAACCAAATAACGTGGAAGAAAAATTATATTTTGTTTACTTTTAACATTCAAAAATCAGTAAAAAGTACTTCGAGCACTAATTTATTTTTTACTTACAGTACTAGTTTTAATCAAGTTCGTATGTAAATATGTATGCCATAATGTTGGACTTTGTGGCAAGTGTGGACCCAATATATAGTGGATCTGGTCCTGGACAAAAATGATATCGCATGGGTCTCAAGGTAATCAGTCCGCAACTCGTTTTCATGTACGAACTTGTAAAATAAAAAGGCCGAACAAATTCACAGAAAAACTATAAGTAGGAAAATTGGGAACCATAATTTATCGAGAATTTTTTTATTGATTAGCCATTGCTTTTAGTTAAAAAATTGCTACTAATAAACGGATAAATTTTTTGAAATGTTTGCTCAAATAATGGAAACTTGTGCTTTAATTATAATTGTGTTCAAAGTTGAATTATACACAGCTTATTTTAAAATCTTACCGGAAATAGATAATTTAGATCAATATTTAAATCCTCTTGCAAACCATGGTTGTCTAACAATTTTGGATGCTTACATGGAATATGAAATTCCACCGATTTCTTTACCGATAATTTTACGAAAACCATTTCCCACTGAACAGTCTAGCCCTTTATCAAAATTTATTGAGTGTTCTGAATACACACATCGAAGAAACGCTTACGATTACAAAATATCACAAAATCGGCTAAAAAAATTTGTTTGTTGAATCCGTTTCAGTTTCATTTTCAAACTAAGCCTTGGAAATGTTTGATTCATTTCGTGTCGCCTTATATGATTAATAACATACTTTTGCGGATTTCCAAAACAGATTCAAAGGCTAAAAAGAAAATGCCCGTTTTACAGATTTTCTCGGATTTTTCAAATGACTTTAAATATTACTATAATTCGAATATTTTTCCTTCAACCCAATCTTCTATTTTATTAATTGCTTCAACTGATCGTTCAACGGACGTCTTTATAAAGGATTTTTTAACTCAAAGGCTTGGCAATGAAGACCATCTAGTGAATGAAATTTTTATTCATCTTGAAATTGTTCGAACAAAGACCACGTACATGTTGGGATTGTATCATTTGTCAATAATTACTATTCACTTATTTTGTTTACAATGCTTTTCATTCAATACTCCATACATGTCCCAGACTATTTCTAACCAACAGCCAGGGTTGTGCGGTGATTACGATTACATAATCAGATTACGTAATCAGATTACTTTCAAGTAATCAGTAATCTGTAATCTAATGATCAACTGAATTTTAAAGTAATCTGTAATCAATAATCACAAAGTTCATTTTGGAAATATAATTACTGTAATCAGACTACAGATTACAATTTAAAAAAAAATACACCATTTTGATCGAAGAAGTACTAATTTTTCAATATTTTGTTTGTAAAATATTAAAATCAAACCTAATTAATAAAAATATAAGCATTTACCGGGGAAATGATGCGTTTTACGCATTTAAAAAGCAACTTCATACTGAAATCGAGCAGTGCTTGAAGTTTACAGCCTTTTTAGGTTGTAGAAAATTTTGAGAGTAATCTGCAATTTGTAATCTAAAATTTGCACATAAAAAGTAATCTGTAATCAAAATATTACGATTTCTTTTTGGTAATCTGTAATCTGTAATCAAAATTCAGTTTGAAAAAAATTGTAATCAGTAATCTGTAATCTTTTTTGCGAAGGCAAGTAATCTCCCCAACCCTGTTTGTTGGGCATCAGACTGGCAGGCAAGTTCTAAATTTACAGCCACCTCCAGGTCCACATTGCATTTGGCACGGGACCGTTGCCCATGAAATGATACATGCCATTGGATTTTATCACGAACAATCAAGGGCCGATCGAGATGATTACGTGACCATCCAGTGGAATAACATTCCAGTCTTACTGCAATCTAATTTTGCCAGCTACAATAGTTCGATAATTGATTCTCAAGGTGTACCCTATGATTATCATAGTTTGATGCATTACAATGCATATGCCTTTGCCATTGATCCAAATAAACCAACTATTGTGCCAAAAATTGATGTCCAAATTGGACAAAATCAAGGTTTAAGTTCGGGAGATGCTAAAAAGATAAACATTCTGTATAACTGTTGTTCATAAAAGATAAAATGTATTTACAAATTTTGTAATTTTAATAATATTTTTGTATCTTTATAGTATACTTGAGTATTTTATTACATTAATTTCACAATTTTAGTATTTTTCTTCTGGTGGGGGAGTAGCATTTCGAACCATGTCTTCAATTTCCTCTGTTTGAAACCACTTCATGAGTGCAGCTACTAGGCTCAGAACAAGCCAATACCAGAATAGCTGACAGACAAGCCAAATGAATGTGAGTTTGAAGAGAGGAGGAAGGACAGGTCTCACCTTTCCCGGACTATTTGGTACGTCAGGATTGTCACAGATAAAAAACTGAGAGGATCGGATCATTGCAGCAATAAAAAAGGATAGCATTCCACACATCACGTATACGTAGCACAGAACCCTATGATTCTAAAAGAAAATCAAAATATTAACTTGACTAAAGTTATTTTAAATTATAAGTGTATTGACTTTATTTTGATTATACTTACCTTGAAGGCTCCAATTAAAAGTAGAACACTACCAACGGTGTATATGAGCTGGGCTGTAAATTCTATGAGAAGTGACCATTGTATGAAATCTGGACAATAAAACTTTCCAGGTATTCCGTAATCGGGCTTTGCGCTTGGGGAACTTTCAGTTATAGCAGTTGTAGTGATAAAGAAAAATACTAGGATTGTCATCAAGACAGGTACAGATAAAACCTGAGAAAGGAAACAGAAACGTATTGCATTGTATTGAGAAAAAATTGCGTCACTCACTTCCGTATGTGGATTTACTAACCAGATTAGCGATGATCACCGCGAAATGTGGCCACCTAACCCCATCATCAATTTGAAAAAGAACCACTCGTGAACTTTTTGCGGAGTTAACTTCCACTTCTTCCTCCTTTATCCCTCCTTTGTCATCAGGAGATATACTTGCTTTTCGCGTCATTTTGATTGTGATCTTTGAAAATAGACGATGATTGTATTGGTATTACAGATCCGATTTATGAGACCACATATCCGAAACACTCCTGTTTCAACACTGACTGATTTTTTATTTCATCTTGGGGTCACTGGTCGTTTCCACCTACTTAAAATATGATTTACATGATGGTTAACCATGTGCCTCCATATTTTCATTCTATACACCTTTGGCACATCCACCTACATAAATATATGCAAGTGTACGCTTAAAGTGTGAGCTTTCCAAAATCTGTGTCAAGCGACTCATATAACTTATAACTTATTCCAGCAACGTTACATGTAACTTTCAACGACAGCCTTTTTTCATGCAATGCTTTCATTTCCATTTCCTTTGAAAGAAAAGGTGCTCCGTGCTCCCACGAATGAGCGTGACGAATTTCATTTACCTGGGAAAAAGTAAAGACGCATTTTAAGACTCAAGAGTAGGACAAAAGTCAACAAATCTTTTGGTCTGCTTGTGTTTTTTTACTTTATTACGTCGACACGCAATGGCTCTATTTCGCATAAACATTATATGGATTATAACAGAGAGAGTTAAATTACTTCCGACAATACCGACTTTTCGGAGTAGCGATTCAACGAGTTGTTCTGATTGAAGTGTGTTCATTAGTTTTTATTGCAAAATTTGCTAGCACGATTTTTGGCTAATATTTATTACACCTGCACCTCATCAAACAACCACGATCGTAAAATCTGGCAACAACAACAACAACCAACAATAAATCCCATAGATTTTGCACGCAATTACTGTGGGCCAGGTTGACCTATATACATTTATGGTGCATGTAAACTTAAAATTGTGGTATATATTAGTTCCACCAACTACGTATGAGCAAATACAAAGTTTGGATACCTGTGCTGTTCATACGTCTAAATTCAATCCAAGCCAAGCATTTCAAAAACTTGCATTTCATTTATTTTTTTAAATTGTGAAATGAGATTAGCGTGAAATGATAAGCGTTTATAATAAGTATACTATATCATGCTTTTTCTTTCATGTCATTGAACTGGCGATGAGATAATCAATGACATCTTGTCATTTGCTATTTTCATCGTATATACAAGTAAATGAATCTTTCCGTCAACTTCATGGATTACAGATTACACTTTACTAATATACCAAGTTTTATTCCAATTTCGAGTGACAAAAAGAGATTGGAATTGACTACGATTAATGTGTATTGGATTTTTGTCTTCAAATGTTTATCTTTGATAGGTTGACTTTAATGTACCTACATATCAATAGTGTATCAAAAGCATTTCGCTGCGTAAAATTGTACTATTGCATCAAATAGCAGCTCTTAGTACAAGTAGTAGTGTATGTATGCATTATTTTAAATTTATTTATGAATCTATAAACTGCAATACTAACTTAGCAAGTTTTGTGCATGCATTATTCAATACTGTAGCATCAAAAATATAGTATTCATCCACCCGCACCCGGAAGGACGGACGTGTCATTGCCTCTGCAAACACAATTTTACACTAAGTTTTCTTGATAATTTTTAACTTCCGACCAACGATAGAATTATGATTTTGAAGCGGACTTTTATTCTTAAATTTTACAATTAGCATAAGTATACATGTCGTATGTAGTCAGAGTCCGGTAGTTTTTTGCTGTATCGTCTGAGATCACAGTAAATTCTGAATGCAATTTGCTGAAGGAGTTCGACAAGAGAAACTGACCTCATTTTAAAATGTCGTTTGTGCAATCTAAGTTGGACTTTTCGTTAAAGAGTTCAACTGATGGACAAAATATCATTGTAAATCAGTCGCCAACTAAGAAGCGTCATTTAAATTCAGAACCACAAAGAGGGTACTTCTACATTCATAAATCGTGATGCTACCAAAGCCAATACTGTTATTCTATATGAAAATAAAAATATATTTCTCAACTTTAGATTGACGAAAAGAGCGAAACAGTGTGCTCATCACAGGAAAACATCATTTAGCACAACCCCAGAAGTAAAAGCAGATGATGACACCATTTACGACTTCTTTGGGGAAGAAAAGGAGAAGGAAGCAGTCCCTGGACAGCAGCAAGGAACAGTCGCACCTTTCAGTATTCATCGAATCCTTGTCCACAAAATGCACTCGAAATTCAGTCACAAAACCCGAAACGAAGCTGATATTATTGATGAGATTATGAAACAGGTTAACATCAAATATGGACAATCCCGAGAACATTTTGGAAAGGCCATGCCTCCACCAGCCCTATCATCAGAGCATTCCTCATGTTCAAACATAGAAGAACATTTAGCAGTAAATACACCAAGATCTCAATCAAAAAATTACGAATTCCAAATCATCGTATATCTTCAAAAAATTTACAGCAATGACACATTCCTCAGTTTCTTAAATATTCAGGAAAGTAGTTTTCGTATTAACAAAGTGATATTTTATCATCGACCCAGCGAAATATTTGCCGTGACAGTGGGTTCCACTTGGCAAGTCATTCAACCTTTTTCATGCTATGATTTCCCCTACGAAATTTCCGGTCGGTTAACAAGCACTGAGGGAAGTCTTCAAGAAACATTAAAACCATTAACGGGAAATGTGCGGTCAACTAAAACAACCAAAAAGAATGCTTCTTTATTCGACCAACTTAACAATGTAAGGTACAATGTTGTAAAGGAAGTTCGTCAAGACTCGTCTATCCACTGGCTTAATGAATTTTCGTGGGACGACAAAACCCTCACCAAAATAAGATTTGGTGTGGCCTACATCAGAATTGAAAAATGTATCAAGCCAGAAAATATTCCTCAAATTTTGAATCATTTTTCCTTGATTTGCAACAAACAAAACACGTTAACATATCCAGATGCAGATGCTGAAAAGCAAGTAAACGATTTCCCAATGATACGACCTATTCCACCGGATGTTGTCCAGCTCGCTAATGAACGGTTGTGTAAACTCCTTTTCACATTTTTTCATAATTCAAAAACCTCCACAAAATTATATGATTTGGCACTTTCACATAAACACGTGGAAAATTTCCTCTTGGCAAGTAGTTTTCAACTGAAATATGAAAATGGTCATGGAATATCGTATTGTGTTCAAGAATTCTCAAGATGCCCCACAACATTAGAACTTTGCTCTACACTACGTGAGAAATGCAAAGAATTGTCGATTTCAGACTATGTAAAATTCAAGTCAAGAATTGTCAATAATATGAAACTCATTTATTACTTAAATGACGAAAAACATGAAAGTAAAGTTTGGGATTTGCTGGAAGGCGACATTTCGCTTGAGAAACATGGAGACTTTTGCAGGATTTTGGGACAATGGTGTCTTGTTCGCGATGAGTATCACTTTGAAGTGCACAAGAAATTCTTGGATTTACTCAACAAAGACAATTTGCTATTATATCCGGGTCAGGAAGGAGTATTGTGGTTGAAGTGGAACCTTTCCATGTCCAAGTCTATCAGGAATTATGCTGAGGCGTATAAAGAATTTCCGGGATTCTTTTTACCATCGCGGAAATCGGAAGACGATTGTTTATTTGATCTAATTTGTATTTCTAAGAACAAAGAACAGAAGCGTTCTGTTTACTTGTATTACCTTTTTGATCGATTTGACGCTGGAATACGTGATTGCTCGACAAAGATTTTAAAATCTTTAGAGCTCCTTTTTGTTGACGGAGTAAACAAGAGTTCGGCTAAGATTACAAAACGTACGGCATTGCAGGATTTTTATGATAGACAGTGTAGCAAGTTCAAAAATGAGTTTCCAACTTGTGAAGCATTTCAAACTGAATTGGTGTATGGAAATGTATTTTTCGTTGTAGGTTTTGTGACAGAATACTGTAAGACGGTTTGCAAAATGCAAGGTAACTCTTCAATGAATTTAGGATGCCAAATAACTAATTACTTTAAAACCGTGAAGCAAGAGAAAAACAATGTTTCATTTATTGAGGATAACAGAATTAGGAGTTTTTATCACGAACGAATGCTACAATTACATTTCAATGAGAAAAATGTACAAGCCTACATTTTGAAGCAACTGTCAGAAAGTGACAGAAAATATATTTCCAACGAGCTGCACGCTTCAGTAGACGATACGGATATGGTTGGAGTGAAGCTAATTAACAGGCTGTTAGAAAAAGGGTATTGTACCGGAAACGTCGAATTCGAGGAAAGACCTGTTTCAGGAAAGCTATTGAAACTAAAAAATTCTGCCGGTTTTAATTTGTTTGATGATTTTGATGTGAATCAGAAAATATTTAAATTGTTACAGAAAAGGTTTATAACTCAATTTCCTGGGATTATACACAAGCTAGAATGTTTTCGTATTCATGAAAGTGTCATGCAATGGCCAAGGATTAATTTGAGGTTTTCAGAAATAGTCTTGGATTCGGCTAATATATGAAACGAGAAAAAAGGTTAAAAAACATAAATTCATGCAGTTATTTATTCGTAATTTTATTCTTTAAACTAAACTGTTTGTGAAATATTTGGAAATTTGTAGCATAAGCATACATAGATAAAATGTTACACATTT
This sequence comes from Entomobrya multifasciata, assembly GCA_034693345.1. Classification (NCBI taxonomy): domain Eukaryota; kingdom Metazoa; phylum Arthropoda; class Collembola; order Entomobryomorpha; family Entomobryidae; genus Entomobrya; species Entomobrya multifasciata. Next base: position 4,206 of record JAQFXM010007237.1, on the reverse strand, counting down.
GGAATACAGATAAGTGTCTCACTCCCCTTTCACCTGACCTGACCTACAAAAATGATTCATTTGAGTTTATCGCTTTTCCAAAGTCACGTATAATCCATCCTCAGGTCTAGTAATGATCTCACAAAGTACATTCACCTCCTCCCTCTTCACAGCTGCCTTGACACGAAAATTCCTAAAAATCGTGGACACCATGACCTTCTCCTCCATCAAAGCAAACTTCTGACCAATGCAATTCCTTGGACCTTTAGTACAAACAACGGTTCATATTCATTCACAGTATAAATTTTGAAATATGTATATGGAGTTTTCTTGGAATTATTTTTGGAAAGGAGTAAGGATATTATGCTAAAACATACACTAAACGTCATGAATATAAATACTTTGCTGACCTGCTGAAAAGGGAACATACGCAAATGGATGCCTGCCCTGGACATTCTCCGGAACATGAAACCTATCCGGGTCAAATTTTTCTGGATCTGGAAAAACTTTAGGATCCCTGTGTAGAAAGTATATATGAACGAAAACGATACAACCAACAGGTATACTTGCATTCTCATCCAGTTCCAAGTCCTTTGTCAATGCCCTTCCAATAAACGGCACACTTGGATAAATACGTAGTGCTTCTTTGATGCAAGACTCCAGATATTTCATTTTAGCCAAATCAGCCGTGGTCACATCACGAGTTCGATTTTCGCCAAAAATTGAATCCAGTTCTTCATGAACCTTCTTTTGGATTTCAGGGTGACAAGCTAATAGAAACGTGGTCCAGCTTGCAGCAGCAGACGTTGTGTCATGTCCTTCGAACATAAATGTATCAGTTTCCTCCCTAATATTATTGTCGGTTAAAGTGGGATCTGTTTCTTGGGCCTCCAGTAGTAAATCCAGAAATGCCTGCCTTTTCTTTGTACCACTCATGTATATATCTTCTTCTACCTTACTAACTTTTGGTTGAGAGACACTTTCTTTTTGCATCTCTTTTCTTTCTCTTTTTCTTTCTTGAATGACGGTGTCAGTAAAATCATGTAAAATTTTAAGGTTTTTAGATTCCTTTCTTCCAGCAGGAGACATGGTCCAGAAAATATCTGGATACAACCATGGGCGCAGTTCTCTATACTGAATTGATTCACTCATTTGATAAATTGCTTTGACATAGTCAGAGCTAGACTTTTCCTGTGCATTTATCCTCCTTCCCATTGCACTTTCACAAATGATATCAAGAGCACAATGGGTTATTACTGGAAATAAATCAATCTTTTGACTGCCTTTCTTTTCCAATACATTTCGAAGAACAGCGCATTGCTCGTTAAAAACCCGAAGAAAATCTTCAAGAATTTTGAAATGAAAAGCAGGCGTGAGTTGCTTCCTTCTTCTAAACCACTTTTCTCCTCCACTTGTCAATAGACCAAGGCCAACCCATCTATGGATAAAGTCATAGTCTGAACTCTTTTCTATTTGGGTTTGCGACCCAAGAATTTTTTCAACGTCTGATGCATTTGCAACCACAACGTACGGTTGTATGCCCAACCACAATTTGTACCGGTATCCATAAGTGTTGACAAACCTTTGGAAAACATTTATCACATCTATAAATTAAAACAAATTGTTATTTAATTAATTTTACTTGACAATTCATTGTAAATTAGCATCGCAAGTTATGAAATGCGATATACACCTGTTCGTCCTTTGCTAAATGCCAAAGTATTTCCTAAAAGTGGTAATGCAGATGGTCCATTAAATGCCTTCAGCTTTTGCAGAAGCCTTAACCTTTTAGGAAGTTTAAAGAAAGCTAAATAGCTTAGCACAGCTACCAGAATTAACACAAGCCAAGTCATTTTAAAACTTGGCCGTCAAAAACTACTCCTATAATACTAAATTTATGTACTGGATAAAATGTGAAACGAGAGAAATGGTTCCAAATCGAAAGATTAAATGCAACAAGTGTCACAATTCAATTTATGTGGAACGGCTCAATTCACATCAATAAGTTGTCGATGAACTGCGTACATTTTGGTGATAACCGGACAAGTACAGTATAATTAAATTAGTCCATAGAACATTGAACATACAGTAAATGATAGCGCAGAAAGTCTGCAGTGCACTGCACGAAGCGTAATGGGTAAGTTTTAGTACAAAGCAGAAAAACGCTTTAAAATTCTCTCTCATTTACTTCATATCTACATTTTTTATCAAAATTTGGACCCAGCTACAACACATGTATGGTATTTTATTTTCAACATATTATTATGGGAAATAAAAAATCCAGCATATTTCATATTTCATATTATATTCATGTATTCCAGTGGTTTTTGCCCACTTGTCTCTTTTTAGAGGTCATTATTCATTGTACCTTTACTCAAGGACGAATTGACTGTTTTTGTTGTTAGTAGCTTGAAGAATTTTGATGTGATGATAGACCAACAAACATTGTAATAGGGAGTACATAGTAGTGATCTAAATTATATGATATGTAAGTTATTATAAAGCACGAGATGGCATAAAGTGCTTCGGATTATTGCAGAACGTTCATGGGTCCATTTATGAGACATTCACTTGAGATTAAAAATGACACACATCAAGTGGTTTGTGTGTATCATTCAAACATGCAAGCAAAATGGCTCAATAATACTTATGCCTGAAAAATCAACAGGATGTGATCCCGAAAACCTGTTTAATTTTGTTGTAAATTATAGGATCCCAAAACCCTCTAACGATGCACGCAATCAATTACTTCTTAATTCCAAACCATTTTCAAACTTTTCATATTAAATACACGATCCCCAGACATGCACACTTGACACTCTAAAGTATCCAATGACCCATACTATTCCTTGGCTTTATAAAAAAAATGGATTGATAATTGCCCTTGCGTTCCAGTAATGATAGTTTGTACATGTTTTAGTTTCCAAATTATAAATTAATTGAACACTAAATTGTACTTAAACTGTTATTTTTTAAAGCTAATGGTTGGTTGATTAGATTAGATTGAACCCAATCAAATACAGGCTGGATAATTTTTGTTTGTAAAAATGACGAATTTTAGAAATCCATAATGAAAAGTTTGCACCCCTGCAGTGCATGATTTAGCATTAAGTAATTTTTGTTGTTTCCTTCATTCATAAATTTCTGGAAAAAATCACACGCATTAATAACCAGTCGTCGCAGGAGTAATATTCATCTTTAGCTCCAGATCTACAAGGATCATAATATAATATACAATCACGTCCGAAAAATAATTTCATTCATATCGCAATAATCATTAAGCTAGTCATATTCGTCAACTAATTAACATTAATTTGAATAGTTTTCATGTTCAATTAAGACCTTCCTCATTCTACCCAAACTCCGAAATGATATTTAGTATTTGCTGCATGCGCATACAGTTGTTTGGGTTCACAGGTGGCGTAGCAAAATAAGACAGCCAGCGCTGCCCTACCGGCAGCTGTGTGCAACTAACTTGTTATTCCTCTTGAAATGCTATGCAGTCGCTGCTTTGCTGCTTTAGGTTTCATTGCTTTGTTGCTTCTTCTACCAAAAATTCAAATAAGTTTCCCAAATGTGTTTTGGAACTAAAAAGTTAAATAGCTGTGGAGAAAAATTAAAGATGGATAAGGTTATTTACTGTGTATTTCAAACTGTCAGGAGAAACCGATTTTTTTAGGATGAGTACGATTACGAAAGGTAAAAAGTTGTATGCTAAGGTCACATCGACTTCGTAAAGGAAATTACTGTTTCAGGGCTGCCAAAAATAACGGCGAAGTGTTTATCGCAAGTTTCAGTTAGTAAAACATACAACGTCTCAATTCAGGTAAAAAAAATTCTAACAATTACACACAAGATTCACGGAAGTCACTGTTCCTGTAAGGCTGGGGTTCATGGCAAATGTAAACATGTTGCCGCACTTCTTTACATTAATGAGCATGTTGATGAATCCAAAACGAATGACATACTAAGTTGGGGCATACCCAAAGTAAAGGATGTATGTCGCTATCGATTAGAGGCACTAAACACACAAGACAATCAATTAACTCAATTCACAAAGCAACAAGACAAGTACACCCTCCACCCAATATGTCTCGAGAATAAAAAATGTGACATTTTGCCTCCATCCGCCTCCAACAACGGAAAAAGATCTCAAGTATAAACCCAAGATAAGGTACAAGCTCCGTGCAAGCCTCCTCCTCCAACGTTGCAAAAGCCGAGCAAGCC
>JAQFXM010007236.1:0-12117 GCA_034693345.1 Entomobrya multifasciata | reverse complement strand
GGGAATGTTGACACAATCCGGAATGTTTGAATGGTGGCCCAGGTTGATCAATAGAACTGAACTATATAAACCTCCAAATAAAAATTATGTTCCGACAAAGCCAAACATGTTTGGCAATATTCAAATAATTTTCATAATGCTTGGTACAGGTATCGGTGTTTCGTTATCAAGTTTGCTTATAGAATGTAGGGTTAAAATCTTCAGGATAATGAAAAAGGGATACAACTACATTTCAAAAATATGCCAGTCCATATTCGAAATCAAATGTTTCATAAAGTTCAAATGTGTGCACCTCAGAACAGTCCTGAAACCACTGAAAATAATTGACAAACGTTTGAAACATGTTTGTAAAACAGGACGAAAGCGATATGAGTAAGTCTGCAAATTAGTTGAATAGTAACGTTTTGAACTTCGTGTTAAAAACTAATAACAATTGCAAAATTTATTTTCATCCAAGAAAATTTTTGCATTGCAGAATAAAATTCTTTCTGAGCAAATTTCTGTTATTTACTAAGTATCGTGTGCTTTAGTTTTCCCTAATATTTGTCTATAATGTCCTAATTCCTGATAAAGTACATTGAATTAAAAATTTGCGTTTGTTCTCGATCAACCAAACTTTTTCGCTTTTAATCAAGGAATTTGCAAGCTGACGCTTAAACATAGAATAAAATGGCAACAAAAATGACCCCTAATTGAAAACCATTATCTATTTATTGCTCTAATTATCTTTTACTGTACTGAACATCAAAAATTTATCCACAAAATGGAGAAATAATTCCATCACATTATCACATAAGCCTGTTACCTGGATGCCTGCAAGCACCAACGTTTTCCAGATGCGGATTCTTTGATATTCATTTCTATCTTAATGCATTATACGAATGCACTGTAAATGAACGAACCTACCAAAAAACAAGAACATGCAACTGTATGTATGTACCCTATTGGTTACAAAATCTTGTGCTCATGCTTTATGAACCAATATGCTATGAAAACCCAGACACCAAGAACAAATCAATTGAAAAATAAAAAATAAAGTTGTCTCTGTTCTTTTAAAATGGTATTTTGGGTTATATAAAACTACCCAACAACATATTCATATTGTTATTTTTGGATGCATTGAGTTAAATTCTTTCTCAATAATTTCACATGCATGGTACTCAAACGACAGCATTATGAACAAAACTCCCCTAAACTTCGTTCATAATGCTATTGCATAAAAATGAAAAGATGCATTCATACATACACATTCATGTTACATACAATTCAAATGCACATTGAACTTCTGTTGCTTAGTGGCAAAGCCTTACAATTAAATTTAGTACAATTCAGTTTTAAATTACAATTGAATAGCTCTGTCGAATAATGACGGGAGCAGAAAGGTTGCTATGTTGGTTTTAACTGAATTAACATTAGTTAGAGTACTAATTGCAGTTAAAACCTTTCTGCTCCCGTCATTACTCGACAGAGCTATTCAAATGTATTAGTTGCAGATTTCAGATAAGACTATGCAGGCTACACAGTCACACTAATTATATTGCTTTGGAAATACTATAGTTTTAGCCCACTTCAATAGACAACGACAACCTTTTCCATTCCACTTTTTATCCTATGAATTTTAGTACTTATGAATCATGAAGTCGAAAATGTACTTGGAACAAAACTAACTTCAAATAAGTCCAAGACAGTCAGTCACTAAATAAGTCTAAAAACTGCTATCAAGTACATATAAGTACATTCGTCATTCAAATCAGATTTAATTACAATTGACAATTAACTGAACATAAAACTTTTTTCTTTTTTTCATGCTATGCATTCAGCAGTTTATAATGCATGTATGTATGCCGTGCAACGTCTGCAGTGTACATTCATTAGATATTGCCCATTGATCACGTGGGGCACTACGGGCAAGGCAATGTGTTCAAAGCATCAGATTTTAGATGCACTGTTTGTATGCCAGCTAGCACTCTAGCACCCATGTGCTCATTCTCTGCAAACACATGCTTGTGTTTTGTTGCATGCTTGCATGAAAAATTTAGAAACTGAAAACATTTTGAAATCGTCATCTTTGATGGTGGTGTAGTGTTCAATCCGGCTGTTAGTTAAATTGAGCAGTGTTTTTTGGCTTCGAAGGACATACTTAAATGGTTTACGTTGAGTGCTGGGTTTGAAATAACATAAATAGGAAGTTACGATTTACGATCACAAATCACAATCATAACAGCAGATTTTTAATCTAGTTGAGGTGCAGTTATAGTATTCAAAATATCGTTGTACTCCATTTATTGAGTCATGGAGGTTGACGCAGTAGCTTCTACGTCAGAAGAGCCGAGATCCACAGCTGTGGAAAAAACGATTGAAGTGGACATCGACCCAGGGACTCTTCTTGTTTCAGATTCAAATGAAATATCACGTCTTCAACTGAAGTGAGTTGTCGTTGTCATTAAGTCATATTGAGTTTGCAATCAGTTAAAATTTAGGTGTACGATATGAGATCATTAATTAATGAATTTCTCTTTTTTTGTAGTGCAAATCCATCAGAGTATTTGAAAAAGTTGACAAGGGGGAATACTCAGCTGTTAATTAACCGCATTTTCACCTTACCTGTACACCGAGTAGATGACGTGGTGGTAGCTGAACTTCCAAAGCCTTCATATGTTGTACCCAGAAGTAAACCGGCTCCAAAACCTAGACCATTGACGAAATGGCAATCCTATGCAAAGGAAAAGGGTATCGTGAAAAGAAAGAAGAGTAAGCTGGTCTGGGATGAAATAGTGAATGTAAATAAGTAATTGATATTAAATACACTGAGAATCGAACATCTACGAAGAACATTTCATTTTTACTTTGCTGTTTGGTTATAATTTAGAAATGGGTTCCACGGTTTGGTTTTCGTCGGGCTGAAGCTGAACACGAGAAGGATTGGCTGCTTGAAGTGCCTAAAAATGCAGATCCTTATGAAGATCAGTTTGAGAAAAAATCAGAGGCTAAGTCGGAACGAGTTGCCAAAAACGAATTGCAAAGGTTGAGGAATATGGCGAAAGCCAAAAAAATTACTGTGCCTGCAGCGAAGGGCCTTGCACCGAAAGAAAGGCAGTCGAAAGAAGAGGTTTGTCAATTTTATTATTTGTATAAGTTGTACTTGTATTATTGATGTCAGATTTAAATTCTTGTGGGGTCATGGATAAGTAATATCGCTTTTTGTTACAGTTACTGCAAGCTGTGCATGTAGCCCATAAAGCAACAGCATCCTTGGGTAAGTTCCAGCCAAAGGTAGGGAAAGTCAAAGCTCCCAAAGGGACAGGGAAGAAGCGTCAGTTTGACCCACTCATTAGCAAGGGGGAAAAGTCTAAAAATTTGGATGTACTGGAGAAAATCATGAATAAAAAACCTAAAATTGATGTTGAGAAAGCGTTGAGTAAAGTTAACGGACCTAGTAGAAAGAAGGGTAATGACGACGGTTCTTTCGGGTAAGTACTGACATGATTACTGAAATTGGGATGTTTGTGTAAATCAGATGTAATATTTTTTTAAGTTCTAAATGATTGTATTGTTCTTTTGTTAATTGCAGAAACGATGAGGAAGGCGGAAGATCACGTAGAGGAGGGAGGAAAAATAATCAGATGGGTGGTGGTGGTAGAAATTCGAAGGGAAGAAAAGGGCCCGCTGGAAAGGGCAGTTTCAACAAAGGTAGATCAGGTCCCAGGTCAGCACCGAACAGGAAGAGCCATTAGTTTAAAGAATGTTTTCTAACTAACGCAATTCTATCGTTTCGCTCATTCACGTTTTTATTACTACATTGTGTTAGTGTCAGTAAAATCAAAAAAAATTACTTACATGATCATGATTTTGCAAATTTTGTGTACTTTAGCCTTCAAATTTTTTGTTCAAAGATAAACTCTACTTTTCTCTAAATTTTTATTTAATTCGCTGCAAACATATTTAACAATTTGAAATGAACGCATCTTGTAGCATAATAATAATCTTTATCATAGGAATAACTCTTGAATTCTATGGCACGACAATTTCAACCGCAAGTTTTTCATGAAGAACCGAATAACTTTTTATGATAGTAAATTGTACTGTAAATCGATGCTGATTTATATTTGTACGGAACTTGGGATATAGTAAATATAACATTTTCATACTCTTAAGAACTTTTAACAGAGGCTTGAGGGGTAACCTGAAATTAAATACACTTATGATTATAGCATTTTTTATCATATAAGAACCACTGTACAGAAAGGCCGAAATTTCACATTCTATAACTCCAGAAAGTTTTCTTAACAATAAAAAATTATGAAAGGTAATGAATAGTGAGACTGTAATAATGTAACGGGAAAATTCATAGTATGACCAACTAATATAGGATTTATGAACTGGCAGCATGAACTCGAGACAAAATGTAACTTACCATTTGTATATTTTAAATGATTTCCTAAGATTTTATATTTAGTTAAAATTATGTTTAGTTTAATGTATATTTTAAGCATTTAACTTGAATATCATATACTAATCTTCTCTGCCTTCCAGTCCAGTACTCTAGAAGGTCTAATTGAATACTATCTAACAAACAGCTAATTGTAAGTCCGAATACATTAATTGACGTTCTTTTGAATCTCTACAAATTCACAACCGATACATGAAGAGAACCTCTAACTACAAAGATGCCGTCAAAGTTTTAATCTTACTTATAATTTGGCCACTTACTTAGGTAGCACCATTTGTCATTTCATTCAAACATTACAACTTACAACGTTACAACATATATAACATCTAGTCAATATCAATATAGATGCCAGCTCACACGGTAAACCTTCATGTGTCAGCGTCAGCATATCGTATAATTTTCCATAAATGCTCAACGCTTGTTCACCGGTGTGCATTTCAAATTCAAATGCTTGTGGCTTAAAAAGAATTGCGTTGTTGCTTAATCCGAGAACTTCATTAAGCTTGCACCGGAGTTTCCGAGTTGCGGCTGTCTGGAGTATGAACCTTTTGTGCAGAGAAAAGTTGACCTCTCGTCGTGGGTATAACGGAAACTGGTGTTGTTGTTGAATTCTTCCGGTTTTCCTTTGACTCTCTTTCCATAAACTCAATAGGATTTCTGCTACATGCACAGAAAATGTACATTGGCAAGAGAGAAGAACTGGAATCCTTTTGTCGAAGGAGACGTAAGACTAAGTAGCAAATGTAAAGGTAGATGAGGGAATTAAATATTCCAATAGTCTGTCAAATAAAAAAGAAAATTCATAAGTCATTGTCATTGTCATTCTCATAAAATGCAATTATGCTTTTGCCAAAATACGACAATCCAAATATTACAAAAAAGCTTGCAAATCTTTGTGTGGACTAATGGGGGCAAGTTGAGACATGCTCATTTCTAACGTGCAAGTTGATGGAACGGTGCTGAAATTTATGCTTTTGTGGGGTTTACTTTCAATTTATTCAATTTTATGGTGCCAGTTTAATTAACCGACAAGGTTACTCCCTGTTGCATGTGCAGTGCAACATAATTTATGCATACAAAATGTATGAAATCAAATGATTTTATGATATGCAATAAAAAATACTTACAGCAGCGCTAGTTTTTTCCATAACCCCACAGCTTCCTGGATAAGTTCCCGAGACTAAAATTATGGACGTCACTAGAATCAAAATCCCTCCAATCATGTGGAAAAGGAAATCCTGAGAAATAAAAAAATATTTAAAAGCTAAGAATGGTTAATTGTTCAAGGTTCATTTGTAAGATTGCACATGGAAAAACGTTTTGTCAATATACATAAAAACTAGAAAGGTCACTCACTACTCACCACTTTACTAGAGCCAATGAGCCAAAAGCATGACGCAATGTACTTTAACGAGCATGCATGAAAAAAGTAATCAGATAAGAAAAGCATTGCACATTAACAGCAAAAAGCATTTAAAAAGCATGATGACTCATCATATATTTTAATAACAATTAAATCAACTTTTTATATGGTTCATACTAATTTGGCAAGGCAAGAAACTAATATTAAGAAGTTGATTGGTTTCTCAAAAAAATCTTGAAAAGAATTCATGAGTATGCATTTTTGGCAATTGATATGAACAAAACAGTACAGTAAATCATCTTCATCAAGTTTTCCTTGTGAATTTTTTAAGATTGCAGTAAATATAGTATGCTTAAACTTGTACAAGTTTGCGTTATTTTCAACTAAATAATGTTTGTACATTCCATTAAACAAAAACCTGCATATGTTTCCCTGAAATTGAAAATATCGCCTCCATCAGCAGTTATTTTTAAAAATTCTGTGACCATGCTATTATGTTGAGCGAATATTCAAAACTGATATTTATGTCAAATCTGATAGTGTTTAAAGATGAGGCTCAAGTGTTTGTCTGCTTTCGAAACTAAAACCATGCTGAATTTACTTGTTCCTAGTCGAAAATCGAAAACCAACCACACATGTAACCCATAACCCATAAGAATGCCTAAATAAACATGCGTACATACATCTAGCCTCCAGCATGCCAGTATATTAGTATATTTCCGGTATTCCCAGTTTCAAATCAACAGAAAAATTGTATTTCATGCACTAATTTTTCATGCATATTTTAAAGGCGGAATGCTAGTTAGTTCGCACCAAATATACCGTGTTTGTATTTCCACTAGAAATCCTTGGATTGAAATATAAGAGCTGGGATGCTTAAATTTATTATTTGATAACAGGGAGAATTTTAATGGTTAGTTTAATTACCAATTACTGATCTTATGGGAATGCATTGCACGTGTGCAATAAAGCAGCAGTCTGCTAGTAGAGTTATCAGCATGCAAACACATGCATTAAAAATCAAATGTTAGTTATGATTTTAGTTACTTCAATTATGAACAGAGCTCTCACCATTCCCCGTGACGTGCAGTTAGTTTTAAAAATGTCAAGAATGGTACACATCAGGTGTAACAAGGAGAGACAGAATACAACCAGCACGGTAACAAGAAAGTAAACATCGTTTGTCCTTCCACAAGATCCAACAGCCCCAATTATAACATCCACTAGTCCAACAATCTATGTCCATGCGAAATTCAATTACATATGAAAACCAAATTAAGTTCATTAAAATCCAGAATGAAGTTAATTTAAAAAATTAAATTACTTACAATTGTGACCAGCTTCAATCGAAGCGTGGGATCTGTGGCTGTGTCCACCTTGAATATCATGATGATAAAAGCCTTTTGCCAGCAATGCCGACCAACTTCTTACAGGAAATTTGAAAAATTAATTTCACAGAATAACAAAAGAAATCCTTATCATGACGTTTTCAATGTAAAACTTTTAAAGAAATAATCATGGTTGCATGCTTTTGACTTGATCGCTGGAACACTTTTTTTCTTTAAGAAGAACGCTTGTACTTCACCCAGCACAATAAGTGCAGTAGAAACACGCGTGTTGTTGTGTAATGCATGCAATTTATATTTTCTTTAGAAAGCGTCTCTCTGCTTCTTTATTCCAAATATCCATCTAAACAAGGATACGCCTTCCAGAAAGTAACTACGCTGGGGTGCCGGCAGACGCAAATTTCTGCCTTCCTTGGATGAACTGCTTGGTCCAAAGGCCAAGCCAATACTGAACACTGCAATAAACCCGTGTTCAAACAAAAAGAGTTAACAAAAAAATTGCCATGAATCCTCAAACAGTCCACATCACATCAAATGAAATGAATAATATCAAATAACAGAAGGCTTCACATTCGCAGTCCGCAAAAAACGCTGGTTTAACGACAATATTCATATCATCGACAGGCGGAGCAGCGCAGCGTCATTTGAAATACCATTTAGGAAAAAACGTGCAGTAGCTCAACAGCAGCAGCAGCGCAGCTATAAAATTGTATGTGTTCTCCATGAACACTGAAGAGCATCAGTAAAGTAAAAATTTGCACAACATTATGACGGAATATCATCATTTTTAGTATGGTCTATAAAACACGGACTAATATATTATTACAGTTGTATTGTCTATCAGTTTATTCTTTCCTGATGAACATAAAAATATTGTGATGATCTCGGCATTGTAGTAATATTTTTTAACTGAATTCTATCCCAAACTGATGGTTAGACTGGAATAGTTTGGTAAATAACTTGTGCATAGGAGAACTATTAGGCGTTGGAATGATGAAACCTAGTTTTTTTGCTTTTATCAGCGTCAATGATGGTACTTGTGCTGGTGCCAGTGCCAAACAAGAAAAAAGCACCTGGATTTTTTAGAACAGAAAGATTATTGCAGAATAGCATGATCTGTTTCGTGTCAGATGCCTACTTGAAAAAAATGAGACCTAAAAAGATTACGACCATGTTAGCTGACTTCATTTTTGTTTCCTCCAAGCACATTTCATTTTCTGGGGAGCATTAATAAAAGAATTAAGTTATATAATAGAAGAATATATCAGCTTAATAGATATAGTGGTTTACTTTTTAGTTACATGTTTAGTACTAAAAATTTATTACATATTTTATTAAGTAGTAAATTAATAAAATAAGGTCATCTCATCATTATGGCGGGGTGATTGTATAATTTATAATAATAAAGTCGAGTGCTAGTGGAGAGCTGTTGGAAAGAATGAGAATAAAATCTTTTTTGTCGATAAGAAAAAAACCATGTTTTCTGGTCATTTGCAAAAATGAGTGAGATGAACTAGTTTATAGTCAAAGCGGATTTCGACGTATTTTTTTTGCCGACTAGAGACGTGATGGAAATGAAATTCATTTAATGGAACAAAGGCAAGAAGCTAGTCCGGTATTGCATGTGCATGTAATGTAATGGTGTGTAAAAAGCTCTGTGAAAAGTAAAAAATGACGAGCCATAAAAAGTAGGTAGGAAACGCTGAGCACGCTTATATATGTGGACTGTAATCTTGTTTCTTGACTTTACAAACCGTAAGAATACGGGAAAAACGAAATGCATATATGGGAAGTGTAAATCGCAATCGTAATGATTCTCTCTTCATTTGTCAATTTTGTTTATGGAAAAGGATAAAATGACATAGTACACGCACTCAGAAACGACTATCGACCATGTAATACAAGTAGAATTACGTAGTATTTGTAAGTTATGTTAGAAACGGTACGAAAAAACCGTGTGTAATTGAATGGTGCTCAAAACAACACTCAAGCCTTCATGTCAAGTCACTACTCATCTCGTCATCGCAAATCAGCAAACCATATTATTGAAAGCATAACTAAAAACAAGAAATAAAACCGAAACACGCAAATACACGGAAACTCCTAAGGGATATGTGCGATTTTATTAGACACAGTTGTCGTGAAATGATAATGATTTGATATTAGATAGATATCCAGATATACCATGGGAGAATATGTTAGAGCACATGTCAAAATGCGTAGTTTTCAATTTCAGTTGCGTTACATGTTAATTTCTATCTGTTTTGTCTTCTGTTTTGATAAAGGCAGCTATAAAGATGTTACCGTCCAAATGCGTGCATTATTTTCTCCATTCATTCAGCACGCAAAAAAGCTGGTAAATTACATTTTCCCGGTTATAAACCCCACATCATGGTTTTTCTTCGGGCAATAAATGCCAATGAACTGTACCTACTCGTAAACCGGAAGTTGCAGTTATAATGAGAGTTCAACTCCAAAGTCAACTCTATAAAAACAAAAGGCTATAACTTACAGAGTAAATCTATGCTAGTTTAAGTAGCAAGCTTGAAATCTTAACCACCCCTACCAATTTACTTTGTTTCTCTTTTCTTCGTACCATTCTTCAACATTGCCCTTTACTTTTTCAGATGTGCATTTTTTTCTCCAAAATATAATTATATCAGCACTTGAGATCTTGAAAAATGCGAGTTGTTTCTTTCATTCATCACAAAAACAATATAAACTTCCAGCAGCTTGCTGGTGCTGGTCTGGTTGGAAGCTATACTGAATTGCTTACTAATACAAAACTGTTTATTTGAGTTCATTTTTGAAACGATAATCGTGCTTTCACCTTTTTGTTTATTGTGCAATATTAATGGCTTGGTCTTTTCACGTCAAACAACATGTCTGTAAAAAGTGAGTGGAGTGTACTATACTATGAAGAATGGTATAGTTTATATTCACAAATTTGTCTATATAATGAAATGTTTCCATCTTTTTCTCTCGCTAAAGAAGCAAGTTTTGTAGTGTTTAATGCACATTTAATGTAGTTCACTCTACCACCTACAAAACGAAATTTCTTATTCCAAGAGCAGTTTCTTGGCAAGACAGGTCATTCCAAGATAATTGGCCGCTTGCGTGCTTGAAATGTTTTAAGTTTATTGATTAAAGCTTTAGGGCACTATGTAGACGAAACAATGCAATAAGTGCTCGATTTTAAATTACTACTTTTCATTTTCTTTTTGATAAAAAGGGAAAGTTCAATTTAAGGGTGTGTTACATATATATTGCTGTTGTTTTCGCTCATTCATAATAGTTTATAGTAATGAAATATAGAATTTTAAAAGCGTTTGCATATATAATATGCTCCGCACATTTGACTTTAATGCAACCAAACGAACAAAGTTCAACTTTGATTATACCTTTGGATTTGTACATTGAAGATTAAACATTGTAATATAGATGTTTAAGGATATTTACCAGGAAAGTTTAATTAGTCTGTGCACTTGCTTGTAAGCAAAGTGTTATTATTAAGCTAGTTCACACTTTACAAGCTCACACCCTTCCTTCTCTCTCCATTTTTTCTCTTTCTCTAACAACACTAGCCAGTTTACCGAATTTCTAATTGGGATATGAATTTGGGCGTAAATCCTTTAATTAAAAAGTTGGGTGGGGGCTCTGACTCCGAGCTGTGATGTATGAAGATTTTTTTCCTGCCTTTATTAGTCGCATAATCTATATCAATATCCAACAATTATTGGCCTACTTTTACGGATTCCGTTACATAATCATGAACATAACATGATTCGATTTGATGGCTAGTAGTAGCATGAGACATGTAATTTAATGAAGCAGAATGATAGTGAAATGAAACGACACGCAGAAAACTGCCAATATCTATACTAGCATCAAAATCATAGCGTGCAGAACGATTCGACTTGGCCTATCAATAATCAGCTCATATTCTACGTCGTATCATCAGAGAAAAATGAAAGTAACTTCACCCACACATATTGATGTAAAGAAGCGTGAAAGTCCCCTGCGAAGAAGAGCTATTTTTTCCAATTTTTGTTGGCTTTTTAATTTTTGATGGAACTCCTGTGATGGCAGTGGTCCTTAAAAAGTCAATTTCGTAATAGAACAGATATGACAGGGTGTGTCCAACTTTCTCCAAAAAAAAGTTGCACGAAGAAAGGTATACAACTACATAAGATACGACATAAGTAGTTAAATATTACGTAAAATGGAATGGTGCTTGGCTTGAACGAACAAACGCAGTCGACTCGTTTATAGTTTATACTATAGCATGAGAAACATTGTTTTTGTTTACATGTTTTCGAAAGACAATGAGAGCTTTTGCTGGAAACATAAATAAATGACCTATTTCTTAAAAACAAGCTAGAGATTAGAGATATTAGGAAACTTTGCGTGATTTTGAATATGTATTGGTTTCTGCGGTTCCTGCAATGATTGCGTGTGTACAATGTACAACACACGCCACAGTTTACATCTGTGACCTAATTCATTTATGAAACCAATAACAGGTGGATGTTGTCTTCGATTCAGTAATGCGTTTGCGTACATTAAAAAATACAAAATTAAAATACGCTTTGTTCTTTGTAAGTTCTGTGGAAGGATATATTGATATTATATTTAAATATGATTTGAACTTAATTTTAGTTAATTTGATGATCATGCTTCATGTAGTTTGTTTTGAGAACTAAGTACTTGCATGCGACTTGTTCAAGTTCCCATGATTCATACAACAAGACTGAGTGGAATAAACATTCCATGTACTTAATAAACCTGACAACAGGATATAGAGTACTTGCGACTTATCAGTTCCAAAACTAGTTAAAATAGTTGTTATTTCATGAAAAATAAAAAATATTTTGATTTTGCACTTGAATGCCATAGTATGTGTTTTCTGCAAGAAACTAATTTTTGAGTCACTTTGGCGCCAAAATGGGTCAACATCA
>JAQFXM010007235.1:0-12119 GCA_034693345.1 Entomobrya multifasciata | reverse complement strand
CATTATGATGACGTCAGAGGCCAGGTGAGCCACGCCAGGCCAGGCTTCGGCTTCGGCTTCACCACGCATCAGACAAAATTAGATACGCACTAAGCGTAAATAAAGTTTCCTAAAAGGTACAAAAAGTCATTATGTGTAATAATCAGAACCTTTTTAAAAATATAATGAAGCTCGACAATCAGTTGGTTTGAGTAACAACCTTATTGTGTGTTCGATGTTATATTTGCAGCAATAATCGCAGTGTTTGAGCATAAAATTCATTTCTTTAAATAAAATCATCTATCACATACTCAATAATATTTTATTCAACAATCATAAAACTTAACAATGTATTTATGAAACCTGAGTTGGTATATATGAAGGGTTAAAGGTTAAAGGTGAAATGAAAGATGTATGCTTATAACTGCATGCATGTACATATTTTTTTTACAAAAATCGTAATATTTTCTTTTATCCTGAGAAAAAGAACAACAACCGACGATGAAAACCCTGACAAGAGATCTGTTTTCGTTATTTTTTTATTTTCTTCTGTGTTTCGGTTTTCACTTTTCATCCGAATAAATAAATAAGAACACACGTCAGAAATAAAAAAGAAATTCAGAAATGGATTTTCGTCAGAAATAAATTAATTCATGTAACCATCTTTGCCGTAAACTTGCCACTACCCTAGTTTCTATTACTCATGCATATTTATGTTTTTTAATTGTTATGCGTTTAAAAAATCGACATAGCTACGTTCTATTACAAATAATACATGTAGGTCGGTAGGTCAATTGTTTGTATACATATTAACTTTACCTTTTTTCTATGTATGAATAGCCTTATCTTTAAAATATTATAATAATTAAAATTATAAAGTTTATGTCATGCGTTCAATATTATTCCGTCATATATTTAAGTAACTATACCAAATAAAAATCATAATTATATTTCTATGATTTTCGTTTCTTTGTATGGTTCCAAATTCCGGGTCAAATAAAAATAAATCCGCAATTAAATAATTGATTTAAAAATGTGGATTGGGACAACCATAATTTTTTAAGTTTAGATAATCAACACAATTCAATATTACGCTAATGAAACCACGCCACTTTGTGATTAGATAGTAATTCAAAATTTTCTCGGGACTTATCAGATCAGCGTTTCTATTCATATTGAAATATTTTCTTTCATTACTTTCATATTCTTAAGATACAAAGCACATAATAATGTTAACAATTTTACTCCATTAATTTACCGTACGTGAAATAGCATAAATTAAGTCAAAGACGTCGTTGCAACATAATTCTCCTCCGTGTCAGCAATATTATAACAGATATCGTCAGATTTTATCTGTGATGTTGTTCCAAACGTCAACGATTTCCTGATAAGATGTTTTCCAGGAAAAAGTTCAAGTGGCAGTTGAAACTTGGCAATCATGCAAATTAAATGAAAATAACATATGCAAATGAATATCTAAAAATCGAAACATCGTATAATAAAATTTCCCCTAATTCATAAATAGACAGATCAAAACAGAGACATGACTATGTAAGCAAATACAAACAGTACAAATGTGAAAGTTCCCACAAATGATGATGGGAGTAATTTTCACGTTCCTATTGACTGGATGAAATCATTCGTTAATGATGACGAAATGATGATTATAGTGTTGTTGTTGGGGTGAAAAATTTGAATTGGAAAATGATTCGTTTTCATATCAACTACTCGTTGATTGTGGGATTCTTCTACTCTCACTCTACCAGAAAGTTTTAAAGAATATGTTGTAGTTGAATGTAGCCGTGTTGACGAGAGTGCAATGCAATGGTGTACTATATTCACATCAAGAGAGAAAACTTAGACGGGCTTTCTCTCAATTTATTTCAAGTGGTGATGATTTGGTTTCACCCCTTCTCATTAGTGATGGCTTGTTGAACTAACCCATTACTATAATCATAGCCAAAACACAATCCAAACTCCTCATCTTCATGAAGGTTTCTAAATTTTCTGCTTTTTATTCAATATAGCCATTATTAGTTGCAGATTTGCATGATTCAGAATAATAAATTATGATATTTGTGGGTTTATTCATGTGCTACCATGGATTAAACTTTTTGACTTCATCTTTAACTTTCTTGATGATTCTCGATGTTGTGTGTATCGCTGAATAAAATATTTTAAAGCTTGAAATTTTTCTTGGATTTTACATTTTATTCATTCAAAATATAGTCAATACATGCAGATTACAACAAAAGTAAATGCTTAAAATGCAACCAACATACGAAAGCAAAGTAGGTCAGTCATTTATTATAACACTTATACTAATCTGTAATTTTACAGTTTAAGTTACAGTAAAAAATATCGATAAATAGTAAATTGCAGCTTCGCTCCTCATCCTGCTTTATTTACTGTAAGGACATTAAGACCACTTTCTCCCAACAACTTTTCAGCAACTTTTATGAAGTTATTTTTGCTGTCCTCGTTTCCGTGCAGAGTTTCAAAATCCTTATACCGACTCAGAAGGCTTTTCAGTTGTTGAGGTTTCCATGATTGCTCAAACGCTCTCGTGAAAACGGACCTGTTTAATTTTAACACAAGATCAATTAATAAAATGATAATTCAGATGGCTTACATACTAAATAGTGCCACACTGTTATTTAAAATTAAGATTATTTTTTAAAGTTTACCTTGCTCTATCATACTCAGTCTTTTTGGTAAGGGCGTCAGTATACATCAACCAAATATCAGTTCGCTTTGGAATCTTTGTCAAAAGTTTATCAAGGATCATGCATCCTCTGTTAACGTCACCGTCGTAGATCTCCGTAATAGCAAAACGTGATGCCAATAGAACTTCTAAATAAATTAAAATACGAGCATAACTCACAATGATTTCATAGAAAAATTCATCAAAATAAAGAATAAGGATTTTCCTTACCATCTAAACCAACAGTCTGTTGACTTGTAGCTTCATGAAACACATTTCGCGCATCTTCAGGGCGTCCCATTTTAAAATACAGTTTAACACATTCGATCCAGCTCTCAGTTTTGTTTCTAAATTCTTTCGTAATATGCTTTCGGTAGATATTTACAGCTTCCTAAAAACAAATAAATTAACAATCATTAATTACCGTATTAAATTAAGTACACCAAAACAATTTAAAATTGGATTTACTTGAACATTGCCCGCATTTTCATAAGCCTTTGCAGCTAGCTTGTAAAATGTGAACTTATCATCTGCACGCATAACCCCCTCGTCCCAAGTTTTCTTGATTGATTCCTGTTAAGTAAAGCAAAAATGTTGTTGATTGAATTTTATAAGGTATTATTAAAAACAACTAGAAAGTAAACTAGATTGCTATAAACCTTACCTGGTTCCCATATCTTTGTTCCAGTTTAAAAAGTGCGCCCCAAATCTTCGCCGTTTCGGTGGCGTTACAAATCAAGGGGCCGTATCCAAGGGCAGTTGTAGCTACACCTCTTGCTCGACTTACATCCCCATTGTCACAATACGATTTCATTAGCCCAAGCCAATATCTAGCAGCTGCCGCTTCACCAGAATTTTCAGATACACCTTTTTCTTCAAACCGCAACTGCTCTGGTGTCTTCTGAGTGGAAGTTCCCTTGGCCTTTGCTGTAGAGTTATCATTGGCAGATGGTGACATCTTTTTGGATTTTTCTTTCTTCGTTTCAACAGGAGCCTCTTTCACTTCGGTTTTAACAGGTGCATTTGCCATAGCCTTAACACTTGCTGTGTCATCTTCCCAAAAACTTCCTGGACAGATTTTATCGGCAAGCATTTTCTCATAACCTAGTCTCAGTGCTTTATTGTCCTCAGACCCGGTTTCCTCTTTCTTTACTTTAGCCTGAGGCTTCTTTAAAGCTAGAACCCGATCACTATTTTCTCCATCATCTTCACTAACACTATCCTTGCGTTTGGGCTGTTTTTTGGTCTTCTTGCGGCGGCGAGTTTCATTGCTGTCCTCTTCGGCATTTTCACTGCCAGAATTCGTCTCTTCTTGATTTTCATTTTTGGGTGCCCGCTTCTCTTTCAATTTTTTTTCCTTGACAACATCTACAGCAACCTCGGTACTTGTTCCTGCATCCAAGTCGCTCTTAATGCCAGATGCCTTTTTATTCTTTTTCCTCCGTTTCTTCTTCTTCTTTTCAGGTTCAGCATCCTCCAACTCAGACGCATCATCTTGGGCAGTTATGTCTTCCCCAGGAACCGCTACATCTTCAGTTGGTTCAACAACAGATTTTTTCTTTCTTTTGCGCCGTTTTTTACTTTCGCCAGCTTCACCTTCTTTAACCACAGCAGAGTCCATATGCTCCCTGTAATACAAATTAAATGTTATATTACAAACGCCAAACTACATTGAAATACAAAAAATACTCTACTACTACTATTGGAAAAAAATACAAATACACCACAGCTTACTTGTTAAGAGAGCAAAGATACATGTTCTCGATCGGTGAATAATTCATGATGAAACACCGAAACGTAGGCTTTCCCTTAAACAATTCCTCCATCATTGGAACATTAACGAACGCTGGATCCTTGTCAAGACGACTAGTGGAAAGGAAACCCTTGGAATCGTCCTCAAGTATTTGCACGATAACTCCACGGGGTTCAATTCTGATTAAACGCACCTTTTGAATGGTCTTGGCCAATTTGCGATCCTCTTTTGCAAAAACGTTATGAGTGGGTACTAGCTGTGTGTTTAGTGTCAAATACGGGGTTGTTAGCGTCGGATGGATGAACAAAACTCTTGCACTCACATCATCAGTTGGTTTAAAAGAACTTGGAGTTTTCAAGTTATCATGCAGATGATCCGCATGTATTAAACCCTGAAGATTTTTGCACGCCACCTTCAAGCCCGTCTTATTGACCTACAAAGCAAAAACAAAACAAATTGGTCATTTATCTGAAGGAATAATTGTGCATACACAGAATTTAATCAAAAATAAAAAGCTTTACTTCTTCAACAAAAGGTTTAAGGAGCATTCCTGGAGTCAATGTGCTGTAGTTAAGATTTTCGGATTTTTTAAATGCTTCCACGTTTCCTTGATCAAACTTGTTCGTAACTTTGACAACACATCTACTTTCGTTTTTAGAGTTCACCTTTACCACTTTACAAAGGACGATTTCTCCAATTTCTGCAAAGACAAATAAAAATATCATATTTCAGCTACATGAATAAACCCACTACTTCCATCAAATATTATAAAATAGATAAAAACCTACTCAATTGTCGTCCTTTAGCCTTCTCCGGTACTTGCATAAACGCAACTACATTCCTAACGCCAAGATCCACCTTGTAACCATTATCTTCCTTGCTTTCTATGGCTCCCAACATTACCTAAAAATAAGAAATTAACACTCTTAAAATACAACCACACAAGTAAATGCTCAATCATGTGGTCTCATTATTCCAAACTTACCAAATCTTCTTCTATGGAACTAACGCTATAGTTAGAATTAATGTCCTTCGGATTCATTGAGAGACTCACATCTCTCTGTCCGCTTTCCTGGTATCCAATGGACATCACCTTGACTACAACGACTTGCCCAGTTCTGAAGAAATCAGAAAGTGTAGGAATAGTGACCTTCAAAAATAAAAAACGTCATCATTACTTATTTATTCTCCCTATTGCTTGTGCTGAAATCTCACAACACCAAAAACACTTACTTCAAGTCCTTTATTAAGATCTATCAGAAGACTTTTGAATAACTTTTCAAGCGAGTCGGAGATGCTACTAATGTTCACTTTTCCCTTCACGTTTCCTGGTAATGTTATCAACAGTGAGTATTTGTCAACAAAAGAGACTATACCCAGGCTTAACATGTCAGGTGGCAAGGTCTGCAAACAAAAGAAAAATCATAATAGTAAATTCGATATCCAATTACCAGTATTATCTTCATTCTTTAGAGAGTTATGGTAATGGACAACAATGCTACTTACATCGTACGTTAAAGAAACCACTTCAAAAACATTCTCCGCAACTCTAATACGTTTTGGACCAGCCATTAACCGTTCCTCTTGCGTTGTCAACTTGTGTTTATTCTTTGCTGACCCTTTGACCTTTCGTCGCTCAGGCTCATCTGAACCCTGTCAAACCATAAAAAGTGATAATTTAAAGTAAATGTTAATTAAGCAAACAATCCATCATCAACTTTCAAAGAATAAACATTGCTAAATCTTAAGACTTACAAACAAATCACCCGAATTTCCCTTTAATTTTGCTACCCTCTCTGCCTCCTCCTTTTTCTGAGCGTTATCCACTGCCGGGGTAACCCTGCCCCTGGGGAAACTTTCTCCGTCCATGATTACTTAATGTAAATGAACTTTTTATAAAAAATTAAGATCACTCTTTAAAACTTCTAATTAAAACACGAGGACAGAAACAGCATGCAAACACACTGTTCACAATGAAGAAAACACAACACAACTTTGTTTGATTTGATTGAGATGTAAGTCAGCTTATCAAAGCAAAACTTCAGCACAGCACATGGCAATTTTAAACCTATCAATATCACAGTTCCCTCATCTGGTTTTACTCTATGGTGCTTGATAAATGTATACTTAAGATTGAATGTGTTGAACTTTGTTCATTTCATATGCCATGTGCTGGGGCCTTTGTTCAGCTGTAAGTAAGGCATATCGCATCACTCCACAAGCTTTGTTCGCTTTGTCTCGTAAGGAATTTTGCATATTTTTTTTGATTGTTGGCCTCAGAAGCTTGGATTTGGATTAATGATTAGTGGCAAATTAATTGTCATTGTGTCATCGCTAAAAGGAAAACGTCAAATGCTTATGAAATCATTATCATATTAATACGATGCGTCATTTCTTGTGTCAGAATTGGCACTTTATTATGCAAAAAAGAACAAGTAAAGTCTGTAAAACTGTAGATTTAGCTGGGTGATATTTTTCAGGTTGGTGTATAATATCAATATGAGCTAAAGCTTTGAAGAGATGGAAAATGTGTCAATCATCTTATCATTAGTAAAATAAAATTAAATATTTTGTACTTTGAACTTGAGGTCAGAAATGACTTGATGAATTTATCATTCTCTTTAGTATGAGGTATTAAAAGTATTACTTTAAAATTAATTAAAACTATTGTAATATAAGGTTCTTCGAATGTTTCAAAATATACTTAAAATAAATTTCAACGTTTCGATTTCGATTCAATTTACATTTACATGGTCAATTCAATCATCACTGCAAAATTACTTTTGTTTTAATTGAAAACTTGGGAAGCGTGAAAGATTGACCGGATATGCAAAATTGTGAATACCACAATAAAATGAAAAGGATAATTAATGAGAAAATAATGTTTGAGCTTTGCCCTTTGAACTTGAAACTCAAGTCCAGCTTTTTCTTTGTATTCAAACAATGGACGCGTACAAATTATTTTGACTTTGGACTTCGAACATATTTATCAGTAATTATTCAAATTAACCTATATTTGACCTCAGAAATCACGATAAGTTGTATCAATCAAATAAACCAATAAAAATAGTATCAATATGACTACTTACAAATTAAATGCAGCAAAAATTTATCAATTTGACCCGAGAAAATTATTCTTTCGATATTTTTTTCTAGATTTCCATATTATTATTGCTGGTTTGAACATTTTCTTTGTTTCTTTTGTTTTAGTATTGCGTTCAAATATTCTTGGACTTCGATCAGCGTTATCAGTTTCCGGTCCTTTCAATTCGAAAGTTTCCTTTGTTAGCTGGGGTATAAATACGGCTTCCAATTCAATCTCAAGTCATTCTAAGATCGGTTGCCTCTGAAGCTAGAGAGAAGCTCTCTGCACATTGCCTTTCATATTGCTAACTGTTCTGTTTCCGAGATAAATAGTCTACAAAGATTTTTTCTCTTACAACAATACCAAGCAAAAAAATTCTGCTCACCTTTCAAGTTATCACCCTGATCCTATTCCGAAGTAATTCTGAAGATCGTTTTGAACAACAAAAGTAGAAGCCGTTAAAATCGTAAGTTTAAAAAAGTAATTATATGATTGAATGTTAATTTTTTTGGTGTATTTTGGTGTATGTTTACATTGTAATTAACTTTAATATGTTTGTTTGATTTTTAGATGGCTGAACAACGAGGCGTTGGTCGTGGTGGTGGACAGCCACCCAGCTACGGACGTCGTGATGGTCCAGGTCCAAGTCCACGAGGGCGACGACCTCCAGATGATCTTCCAAGACGCATGGAAGCTTTGGGAGGGCTGGGAGCAGACAAGAAGACGGGAAAGCAAACCGTGCACATTATAACAAACCATTTCAAGATCAACTGCCATGGATCTCGAGCTGGTGATCAGGATAAGGGTGCCACTGGACCTAAAGAATTCACCGTCTACCAATATCGCGTGGAATTCGGGGACAGTGATGCTTCCCTTTTTACCAAGAAGACAATGCTCAACTCATGCCGAGACACTATTTTCAAAGGGGCTTATCTTTTCGATGGAGGCAACCAACTGTACTGCACTAATTTCTTCACTGACGACGTGATTGAATTGTGCCCACAACAAGTGGATGCGGATGGACAACCATTGCCACCAGAAGAGCAAGACAAGGGGAAGATGACTTTGGCGTACACCAAAACTCTTTCCCAGGATGATCCTGTTTGCATTCAGATTTACAACTTGGTCATCAAACAATGCATGTTTGGCGTTGGGCTGGATCCACTGGGAGACTCCTTCTACGACTCGGCTGCGGAAATTGATTACCCAAAGTTAAAGCTAAAACTATGGCCTGGTAAGTGCATAAATATATTATTATTAATTGGTATTTTAGGAATTTTATAAATTGAATGCAGTGAACTAATTGACATGGTTTTATATTTTCAGGTTACGTAGCCAGCGTGAAGCCGAGTGAGAAAGGTTTGCTGCTCGAAGTGGACATGACCCACAAAGTGATCCACAGCGAAGATTTGCTTACTGCCATCAAGGGTCTGAAGGAGGCACATGGAAGGCGCAGATCCACCAAGACTGTTGGCGAGTTCATACAAGATGAGCTCAAAGGCCTCGTGGTGCTCACCCCATACAACAAAAACAGCTACAAAGTTGACGGGGTTCGGATGGACTTGACACCAATGAGCACCTTTCCTCTGAAGGACGGTTCATCCATTTCCTTTTACGACTATTACAAGAAAAAGTACAACATTGAAATAGTGGACAAGACGCAGCCTCTTATCGTGTCCCACGTCAAGGACAGGATGAAGCGAAAGTCTGAAGATGGAAGGGGTGGCCGAAACGTCAATGAGGTCATCCTTATTCCGGAACTGTTGACCATGACAGGCCTCAGTGATGAAATTCGTGCTAACTTTGTCATCATGAAGGAGCTCGGGAGGCACCTTCATCTTAACCCAGCAGAAAGGATGGAAAAAATCAAAGGATTTATGAAGCGAATGGTGTCATCTCCAGAGGTAATTTACAAAAAAAGATCATTAACGGTCAAGCATTGATTTATATTATGAAATTATTCAAAATATTTTATGACTTGTAATTTTTCCACTTAATAGGTCGAGGCAATATTGCTAAAGTGGGGACTTTCCTTCGACAGTGCCATCATGCCATGCATCAAAGGGGAAGTGCTGCCCAAGGAAGCGATCATTTTTGCAAATGAGAAAAGTTTTCTGGCTGATGAAAAGAACGACTGGACGAGAGGAATCAGAGACAACCAAATGCTGACTTCCGTGCCGCTCGTGGAGTGGATTGTGATAACTGGAGAAAGGGACTCCAAACTAGCAATAGAATTCGTTAATACAATGCGGAAGGTTGCAACTCCCTTGGGATTTAAAATTGCGATGCCGGCATTAATGTAAGTAAATACGTGTTATTGAAATCATAACTGAAAGATGTTTATTCATTCATTCAGTTTGTGTAATAAATATGTGATTTTTGTTTTAATTTAAAGTGAAAGGCTAAAGGATGTCAGAGCCGTGAACTACATCCGTTCCCTTGAACAGTTGACTTCCGGTGCATACAAGCATGTACAGATGGTACTCTGCGTTCTCCCAAACAATGGAGCTGAGCTGTACAATGGAATCAAGAAGCGATTGACCAAGGACATGGGCATAACTTCACAATGTATCATTGCTAAGACATTGACGAAGAATATGATGTCCGTTGCCACCAAGATCGTTATTCAGATGAATACAAAACTGGGAGGACAACCGTGGAAGGTCCGACTGCCAAAATCATTGCAGAAGGATGTCATCGCCATTGGCTTCGACTACGTTGGCAAAGGGGTGAAAACTGGAGTGGTGGTATCCACTATCAACATGGAGCTGACGCGATACTACAGCATTTCATTCCAGTTCCGGGAGCAAGAGGAGATGAATGAAGCATTGGCAAACGCTATTCGTGGTAAGTGCAGTGACAACTGTTATGAAAATGATAATTTAAAAAAATATATTACTAATTGTTGATTTTCATATGTTTCCAGATTGTGTTGAATTTTACTGCAAGATGCAGAAAAGTGCAGTACCTCCATCTTGCGCGATACTCTACCGCAATAACGTGGATGAGGGACGGGTCACCTCGGGGGAAATTGAGAAAGATGCCAAGAACTTGCAAAAGGCGTTGGATGAGTGGTACAAAACTCGTTTTGCTGGACATGATATCAAGCTTGTGTACATCACCATGGCCAAGCGAAGTAATACCCGGTTAATGAGCCACAGAGGAGTATGCGATGGGCAAAGCGAGATGCAACCGAGTCAAATAGTAAACCCACCGCCTGGAACGGTAGTGGATAGGGATATAGTGAGCAAGAACAAGTAAGTCAAAGTAACCCTATTCTATTTTTTTAGTTTAAATTATAAAAATTAATTATTTGATGTTTTCAATTGCAGGGACATCAAGGAATTCTTTATTATTCCAACTGTGGCGCGGCAAGGCAGTGTCCGATCCATCCACTACAGAGTCGTCCTAGATGCCAAGGGGATTTCTCTAGCTGATACTGAGTCGTTCACCTACAAGTTATGCCATTTGTACTTCAACTGGACGGGAACAGTCAACTTGCCATCTGTTTGTCAATACGCAGGAAAGCTGGCGAGGCTGACGACAGCGGCTATACCTGGCTGCAATGCCAATCAGAAGATTGTCACTTTGCTGCACTACCTGTAAAAAGTGACGAAATGGACGCGTGGAGACCTGAGCAAATGAAATTCTATACATGGGGAAGCTGTTGATAAGAAGAAGACGATGGAAAAGTCCAGGGGGGAAATTAGATTAAATTTTAGATTAGGGTGATAGTGATGATAACAATGAGAAATGAATGTTGTAAGAATTTTTTATCGTAACTAGAAATGAAAGTTAAATTTTAGATTAGGGTGATGATAGCAATGCAAAATGAATGTTGTAAGAATTTTTATCTCAACTAGAAATGAAATTTGTAATATCGATCGTAGTAGATAATGATAATTAGAGCAGCCATTAGGGATTTTCACCGCTAAATTAAATACTAGCGTGTGTGTAGTTCAAGTTGAAGAGTTTTTAAAAATTAATGAATTATCCGTTTATAACCTTCAGAAAGTTGTTTTAATGATAAATGATCAATAGTAAACTTAAAATGTCTTAGAATCAAACACCGAATTCCACTGCTATTATAAATGCATATATTTTTTTATCACAGACATAATCATAATCAAGTTAATAATTGACAGCATGGCAGCATTTTGTATATCCTCTTGAAAAAATGGCATGTAAAAGAGTAACAATTTGTCATGTATTTTGATAAATTGTCTGAATCGAATGAGACAAAAAATTGGTGTCAGAGTTACGGTTTTTAAGTTGCCAAATTCTTATAATGACATCGATATTATTCTCAGTTGAATTCAACTTGTTGGTCACGCAAAATATCATGTCAGACTTTCGAATCGATTTATCAGAAGAAAGTGGGTGAAAATTTACTCAAAAATGTTAAATTCTGCATATTTCTTTGCACACAACGCTTTTCCTGCAATTGATGTTGACTGTCAAAAATACATACATGATTAATTAAATATTAAAGTAGTAAAATTCAAAAGTTTACTCGACGAGGATGGGATTCGAACCCACGCGTGCAGAGCACATTTGATTAGCAGTCAAACACCTTAACCTCTCGGTCACCTCGTCTT